>JBAMBP010001251.1:0-45096 GCA_037044515.1 Phortica magna
GGAGGAGTGGGCGTGGCTCAAAACCGTTCAAACTTGATCTGCTGCCGAGCATCACGAGTCTTTCCTCCAAATTTCAAGTCTCTATCTTTTGTAGTTTCCGAGAACCATTGGTGAGGACGGACGGACGGACGGATGGACAGACGGACAGACGGACGGACATGGCTTAATCAATTTGTCTTGTCGTCCTGATCAAGAATATATATACTTTATAGGGTCCCCCTCCCCTCCTTCTCTGCGTTACATACATTTCGGCCAAACAAACACAATATACCCTGGTACAGTATGTACAGGGTATAATGATACTAAACAAACCCTTTTATTATGCGACCAAGCGATTGCATGAGGAATCGAATATTAAAACGATAGATGAGCTTATCTATCGCGCTTCAAATAAATTCACTTTTAAAAAACCACATATTGCACAGCTACGTGCTGACGGGTACTTTTCTTCTAGTGTCGACTAGATTCTGTTAAGTACCAGCAAATTAGTTCATAAGTTCCTAGTCATGTTTAAGGTTTTTTCTTTGCCTCTTTTCCTTATCATTTAATATTAAGTTAACATAATAAAAACTCTGTAATTATGTAAGTTTCACTTCTCAGTTGTAAAGAAAATTAATCTAAACTCTGACTCACTTATTTATACCCTGTACATACTGTACCAGGGTATATTGTGTTTGTTTGGTCGAAATGTATGTAACGCAGAGAAGGAGGTAAGGGGGACCCTATAAAGTATATATATTCTTGATCAGGACGATAAGACAAATTGATTAAGCCATGTCCGTCCGTCCGTCCGTCCTCACCAATGGTTCTCGGAAACTATAAAAGATAGAGACTTGAAATGAGACTTGGAGGATAGACTCGTGATGCTCGGCAGCAGATCAAGTTTGAACGGTTTTGAGCCACGCCCACTCCTTCCCGCCCAACCAGCTACGCCCACTTTTTGAAAAGGCTATAACTTGAACACCAGAAACGCTAGAACTATGAAAGTTGGTATGTCGACTAAGTATGTAAAGACAGCAGTTTTATAGCTGCATACCCCAATTTTCCCCCCAACCCTTCATTACCCCTCAAAAAGTGTTTTTTTGTAAATTACTGTATCTTCACAAATACTTTTTGATAACAAGATACGGACCTGAAATTTTGTATGATAGACTCAGTATATACATACCCCTCAAAGACCACCAAACTTACATTTTTTGTAAATTTCACTTTTTTTTTACAAAAATTTGTATATCTCCACAACTATAACAGATACAAAATTGAAACTTTGTATGCAGACTTCATAGATGTATGTCTTTAAAACTGCATACCAAATTTTTCCCCCCTACCCCTACTTTGTATGCAGATTCAGTTAATATACGTCCTTTAAACTGCATACCGAAAAACACCTCTTTATTTCATGGCTTCCCCCTCAGAGATCAACAAACTCGAATTTTTCGAAAATTCCTCACTTTTGACTGATTTTTTATATTTGGAACACCATTTAAATGGGTGAGGGTATGTGCAGGGTATTATATGGTTGAGTATACTCAACTATACCGCCCTTACTAGTTTTCAAGCTAGCTTTAAGCAATATTTTGTAAATTTTAAGGCAAATAAAGCATAACTATAATATAAAGCATAAAGCTCCCATAAGAACGATTGGTCAAAAATAAGGAGTTTGTTAGAAAAACTTTTTTGTTCTTGAATTTAAACAGACCAAACTATACAAATTCGTGTTATTAATGTTTGAATATAATCCAAAGTATTATAATAATCGGAGAAAAAAGCGTGGCACCGCCTACACAGCGAAAAACTTAAAAATCGGATTTCTCTCTAAGTGATACAGGACAGATATAAACTTTGACAAGTAAACACTTTTTGAGAGGTAATTACGGGTAGGGGAAAAAATTGTGGTATGCAGTTTTAAAGACGTACATTTATTGAGTTCGCATTAAATAAAGCAAAGCAGTCATACTTCATTATATTTTGTAGTCTTGTACATATATCTTCTGATTACACAGAAACCCCATTTTTAAGTTTTTCGTTATATGGGCGGTGCCACACCCTGTCCGATTCTTATAAAACTTCGAAACATAGTCAAGCAGTAATAAAAACAGTCCTATGGGAGCTATATGCTATAGTAGCCCGATCTTAACCACTTTTGCAAAGTATCTTTATTTATGTCAAAGAAGTTTTTGTGCAAAATATTGAGTCGTTAGCTCAAATATTGAGTCGTAAGCAAAAACATCATTTTTGAACGATCGTTCCTATGGGAGCTATATGCTATAGTAATCTGCTCAAGCTGATTTTCTCCTTTTTTCAAAAACTCTGGGAGGAGTTTGGACTCAAACAGACAGACGGACATGGCTATATGAATTCGTCTCGTCGACCTGATCAAGAATATATATACTTTATATAGTCGGAAATGTCTCATTCTCTGCGTTGTAAATTTCACGACAAAGTTAATATATAAGTGGAATTTAAAAAAATCTAAAAATTTTGGTTGATAGTCTTTGAGGGATAGTTAAAAATACAATGGGATATTTTCCGGTATTCACTTTTGAAGACATGTATTTACTGAGTCTACATACAAAATTGCAGGTCCATTCCTTTAATAGTTTTGAAGGGTAATGAGGAAGAAGGGGAAAAATTGTGGTGTGCAGCATTGTAGATCTTCACTTCTGAGTCTATTTACCGATCATTTCTGATGTTGAAGTTACAGTTTTTTCAAAAATTGACCGGTGCTGGTTGGGTGGGAAGGAGTGGGCGTGGCACAAAACCGTTCAAACTTGATCTGCTGCTGAGCATCACCAGTCTATCCTCCAAATCTCAAGTCTCTATCTCCGATAGTTTTCGAGAACCATTGGTGAGGGCGGATGGACATCGCTTAATCAGTTTCTTTAGTCGTGACTATCAAGAATAATTAAACCTTAAGGGGTCACCCTTCCTTCCTTCTATGCTTTACATACATGTAATATACTATCACGCGTATAGTTTTTGTTGCGAGCCTCATATTCGTGGTCGCCTAAGCAACCAACAGGAAGTACAGACGACTCAATAATCTGTGTACCGTGAACCAAAATTTTACGTAACGGTCATTGGGAACCACGGATATTTCGTCAAATATTTCTTTGGAATTCATTCGAACAAATTTCATATTCCTATGATACAACTATTAAAATCATATGTTATTTTTTTAATAGGTCTTCAACGATTTCCAATATAGAACCAAATAATGCAACATTTGAAAATGCCCTTCGCGCCGTATTGCCATCGTTAGAATTTCCATAATCATTCAGGCTTAATTTAGTTGTATGTAACCCCATTTCAAAGCAAAGTTTTGTTTCAATGTCCTTTTTGCGTATCAGCATTGTGTCTTTATCAGACTCCGAAATGATTCGCCATTTCTGAAGACCGACGTGATACGAAACATTCAGAACGTACTCCAAAACACGAATCCATGCGTGGAGACGAATTATTCGGTACTACAAAGAATTCGGTTTTGACTTGAATTGTCGACGTCCGGAAAAGATTTAACAAATATTTCTGCGCTAGTTCAGTTGAAAGAAGCGTTGATATTACTCTTAAAATATATCGAAAAACCGCAAAAATCCGCTTATGCTTTAAACTCTACATAAATATATATACATATAATAGTGTGGTTTATTTAACTTAATTAGATAAAAAAAATCAGACTCGAGGTCAGTTTTGGTTACAAGGTTTGCTTTGATCCACTGCTGTTGTTGGAGTCAAATCTTGACTCACGATTCAACTTTTTAGTGGACCAAAAATTAAATTATGGATGCAATTTTGTAGACCCCTTTTTACTGAATCCATCTACCGACTTTCATGATTCTATAGCCGGTGCTGGTTGGGTGGGAAGGAGTGGGCGTGGCACAGAACCATTCAAACTTCATCTGCTGCCGAGCATCAAGAACCACGAGTGGACAAATATAAAATTATTATATCTCTTGAACCATTTAACTTACAGAAATGAAACTTGGTGTGTATGCTGTTGGGATAAAGTGTAATAAAATTCAATCATATATAGTCAAAATATAAAATCGCTATATCTCTGGAATAATTGGTCGAGAAAAGTAAAAAATAAAAGTAATAGTACATATGATATTGAATTAAAATGAAATATGTTTCAATTAAAAAGTGGGCAGTGCAACCCCTCTAGCAAACGTTATGAATTTGATGTACAGGGTTGAAATCAAGCAGTCTCGACTGCAATTCTTTGCTGGTTTTTTCTAGCATTTTTGATGATCAAAAATAACGAGTCACTTCAAATCCCCTTTTTTATGAGGTTTCAATTTAAAACCGATGCCACCGGCTCATCCTTTTTTTGTTTTTAATAAAGATTTCAGAAAGTAAGCTTAAGATATAAGTTTAAAACTATCTCATGTAATACGAGGTGTTTTCACAAAGTAAGGCTACTTTTTATTTTTAAGAAAAACTATATGGTAGATGAATATACCAATATTCATGTTGTCCCCTTAAAAGTAATCCCCCTCAGATACATCACACTTATGCCAACGGTTTTCCAATCCTCAAAGCACTTCCTTTAAGGACTTTTCGGTATAGTCTTGAGCTCTTTCAGCGATGTATTCTTTATTTCTTCAATCGTTGCAAATCTCCGTCCTTTCATAGGTGTCTTTAGTTTTGGGAACAAAAAAAAGTCACATGGGGCTAAATCCGGTAAATATGGTGGCTGAGGCATGATTGTGGTGTTGCTTTTGGCCAACAAATCTGTCACAAGCAAAGATGAGTGAGCAGGGGCATTATCGTGATGCAAAAGCCATGAATTATTTTTCCACAATTCTAGACGTTTTCTTCGTATTGCTTCTCGCAAACAGCGCATAACTTCCAGATAATACTGTTTATTGACCTACGACCGTATGGTAAGAACTCCTGATGCACCACGCCATGGTAATTGAATAAAACCGTGAGCAAAACTTTGACATTTGATCGAACTTGGCGTGCAAAGAAAACATGCCATTCACTTGAAATTTGGTATAGATTTTCGAAAACTCGAAATTTGAAATTTTGAACACACGTCGTATATTCTTGATCAGGATGACAAGACGAGTTGATATAGCCATGTCCGTCTGTCTGTATGTGTGCAATCTCCTTTTTCAGTTTTGAAGCAACAACCTGAAATTTTGCACAGACCCTTGTATTTTATTATGATGATACATAGGTCAGAACCAGCAAAATCGGACCACTGGAACTGGTAGCCGCCATACGAAAAGAAGAAACCAAAATTTCAATCGTTTTATGAAAAACTTTTTTTGTTTTGAAAGATAGGGCGCTGAAATTTCACAAGTAGTCATATTGCGTAACTAGACCATTCGATCTCAATGGGCCACTGGAACTGATACCTGCCATTACAAAATAAAGAAGAGGAGGAGAAGCAAATTTAAGTTGGCCATGTGGATGAAGAGGAATGAGAATCCAAAAAAAAAAAACTGGGCGTGGCACAAAAGGAATCGGTAAGAATATGCAATCTTCGGCAAGGCCGAAGATAGCGTCTTTACTGGCTGCATAATTTTTAATTAAATACAAAATTTTCACAACTTTTTTAAAATAAAAAACTAAATTCTTTAAATTTTTATACTCTTGCAAAAAGAGTATATTAACTTTGTCATGAAGTTTGCAACGCAGTGAAGGAGACATTTCCGACTATATAAAGTATATATATTCTTGATCAGCACGACGAGACGAGTTCAAATAACGATGTCCGTCTGTCCGTCTGTCTGTCTGTCTGTCTGTTTCAATGCGATTTCCGGCCAGAGTTTTAAAGTTAGCAAAAAAATTTAAACGCAGAAAATTTTCTTCTCTTTGCAGGTATTTGGTATGTAAAATTCAGTTTGAGCGGATGACTATAGCATATAGCTCCCATAGGAACGATCGTTCAAAAATGATGTTTTTTCTTAAAAAACCGCGTATTTTAGAAGTTATCGACTCAATATTTTGCACAAAAACTTTTTTGCCATCAAAAAAGATACCATGCAAAAATGGTCAAGATCGGGCTACTATAGCATATAGCTGCCATAGGAAGGATCGGTCAAAAATCATGTTTTTGCTTAAAAAACAACGTGTTTTAGAAGTTATCGACTCAATATTTTGCACAAAAACTTTTTTGACATCAATAAAGATACAATGCAAAAATTATTAATTACTTTTTTATTACCTGTACATACTGTACCAGGGTATATTGTGTTTGTTTGGCTGAAATGTATGTAACGCAGAGAAGGAGGGGAGGGGGACTATAAAGTATATATATTCTTGATCAGGACGACAAGACAAATTGATTAAGCCATGTCCGTCCGTCTGTCCGTCCGATTCCCGTCCTCACCAATCGGTTCTCGGGAAACTATAAAAGATAGAGACTTGAAATTTGGAGGATAGCCTCGTGATGCTCGGCAGCAGATCAAGTTTGAACGGTTTTGAGCCACGCCCACTCCTTCCCGCCCAACCAGCTACGCCCACTTTTTGGAAAGGCTATAACTTGAACACCAGAAACGCTAGAACTATGAAAGTTGGTATGTCGACTAAGTATGTAAAGACCTATAAAACTGCATACCCCAATTTTCCCCCAACCCTTCATTACCCCTCAAAAAGTGTTTTTTTGTAAATTACTGTATCTTCAAAACTATGAAAGATACGGACCTGAAATTTTGTATGTAGACTCAGTAAATACATGTCCTTAAAACTGCATACCAGAAAATACGCATTTGTATTTTTGACTACCCCTCAAAGACCACCAAACTTACATTTTTTGTAAATTTTACTTTTTTTTTACAAAAATTTGTATATCTCCACAACTATAACAGATACGAAATTGAAACTTTGTATGCAGACTTCATAGATGTATGTCTTTAAAACTGCATACCCAATTTTCCCCCCCTACCCTTAATAACCCCTAAAATAGTGTTTGCATGTCAAAGCCTACATCTCCGAAATTGTTGAAGGTACGGACCTGAAATTTTGTTCGTAGACAAAGTATATATAACTTCTTAAGACTGCATACCAGAAAATACCATTTTGTATTTGGACTACCCATTAGAGGTCGGCAAACTTAAATTTTGGGTAAATTCCAGTTTATTTTTATTAAAATATGTATATCTCCACAACTATGAAATATACATGTCTGAAATTTTGTATGCAGATTCAGTTAAAATACGTCCTTTAAACTGCATACCGAAAAACACCCCTTTATTTCATGGCTTCCCCCTCAGAGATCTACAAACTCGAATTTTTCGAAAATTCCTCACTTTTGACTGATTTTTTATATTTGGAACACCATTTAAATGGGTGAGGGTATGTGCAGGGTATTATATGGTTGAGTATACTCAACTATACCGCCCTTACTAGTTTTTTTTTTTTTTTTTTTAAAAAAACAAAGTTAAGCTGCTAAGGCTTCAGAAAAGTGGAAAGGGTGCCATAGAATCCTGGCCTTTTTTGAAAAACACATCGGAAATTGGTTGAATGAATCTGTTTTATTAATGAATACAGCAGCCAGTAGCTCTGGGCGCACAGCAAAACCATTCACTAATTCCAAAACTTATTGGCAAGTTTAATGGTTATCTAACATTATTAAGAAAATCCCCTGCCAAGCAACTTCATGCAACTTCTAGAAAATATCACTGACTCAACAGCCGAATGATTTTAAGTATTTTTTCAACTCACTTATATTTGTATATACTGTAATAATTTCTGAAATATTTTAACTTAAAACCAGTAAGGGAGCTATTTTCGGCTATGCCGAAACTTATATACTCTTGCAAACGTTTTCACAATTATACTTATTAGAAAATCCTTTTTAATTTTCCAATAAGAATCATATACGTAGGCACGCCCATTTTCTAATTTGTCTTTAAGAAGGCTATGTAGTCAAACTTCACTACATTTTTCAATCTTGTATCTCGTCTGTTTACAAAGAAGTCTCATTTTTAAGTTTTTAGTTGTATGGGCGGTACCACGCCCTTATGTCCGATTTTTATAAAATTCTGGATTTGAGTCAGGCATTAACAAAAACACGTAATAGCAAAGTTTAGTTTGCTTATATCCAAGAACAAAAAAGTTTTTCTAACAAAAACTGTATTTTTAACCGATCGTTCTAATGGGAGCTATATGCTATAGTAGCCTGATCTTGACCATTTTTGTACTTTATGTTTTCTTATGTAAAGAAGATTTTGTGGAAAATATTGAGTCGATAACTCCAAAAACAGATAATTTTTCAAGGAAAAACTTCATTTTGGACCGATCATTCTTATGCCTATATGCTATAGTGGTCCGATCAAAATAATTCTTAGATATACAATGGCTGGGCATATATGAGGAATTTCTACGTTTAAATTTTTTTTGAAATGCTTAAAAGTCTAGGAGGAGTTGCACTGAAACAGACAGACGGACATCGTTATTTGAACTCGTGTCGCCGTACTGATCACCAATATATATACTTTATATAATGTCTCCTTTTCTGCGTGAAAAACTTCATGACAAAGTTACTATACCCTTTTGGCAAGAGTATAAAAATAATTTTGTTTTAAAAACTGCCATTGTGTTCCATTGACGGTTCGAAACATTGTATACAAGTCCCCCCATCTGTTTTGATGAATAAGCACGTTTATTTATATTTTTTTTATCTAACAAAGATTGGTCAGTAATTTTCTTTATTAGTCTTGGTTCAATTTATACTTATAATTCTAACGATACTGCTTATTTTCGACTTTATCCAAAATCAAAGAAAGTTACAGAGAAACAATCGCAGTCAATGTCCTGTCGAAATTCAATGTTCGACATTTGTCAATGACTTTGGGTGATTGTAAGGGCAATGACTTTTCAGAGCTACATCGGTATTTTGTTGAAATTATTTCACTTTCAATTCCCAACAAGTGATTAAATGAAATGATGAGAATTAAACCTTCGACAATTAAATTTAATATATTTAAACTCAGTTAAGTTTTCGTAAGGTTATTCAATGACACACTAGTATTCATTGGTATACAAATTTCTTTCTCATCTGAGAATAAGAAACTAAACAAAAATTCTGACGTCAAGAAGAATTGAAGCCTGGTTTTATCATTATTCATTACAGAGTAAGAGCATAAAATATCTTGTGAAGAAGAAGGGCAATCCAAGAAATATACAAGACAGAGGTAGCTAAATGTGCAATTTGAAACTACTTTACTGTCATAGCGCATTTCTTACATACAAACGAGTACAACGTACAAGACATATATGACGCTACCTTGAAGAGAGCAATACAAGCAAAACCTGTTTTGAAACCTCTCTTTTTTTCAGCTTTCAGGCCCACTCATTGCGCGATTCGTTTGGGCTTCGTATGGGTTTTCAGCTTCTCTAGCTAATACCCAGTTATGTTTCTTAACTCGACTGGCTAGTATTGCAGTGAAGTTTTAATGGCATCTGCATGTACTGCGGACAATTTTGGCATAGATTTATAAACAAAATCGTGCCTTGTGGTTATTCCTTTTACATGTATACAGTGTTAATAATACAGCAAAACGGGTTTGTGAAAATACTAAAGTATACATACATAAATTCATTTTTATGACAAAAAAAGCTAAAAGCAAAAAGATAAAAAGTTCAAATTTTTAAAATAATGTAAATATAGATAATTCTTTGCTTAGAAAAACATAAAAATGTTTTGTAACTATATACATAACCTGTGGAAAAGTGATGAAATAAGACAAAAAAAAAAAAAAAAGTGTGGATCAACATTAAAATTTAAATTAATGTAGTAAGTGAATTTAGATTTTTAACTTCAGCTTTGTTATTTCTTTTATATTTTGCTAAGTATATAATCATATTTATTGCAATTAAAAAAGGAAATAAAATACATCCACGTCCGACTAATCTCACTATTAATTTGCAAAACTTCAATCTATATTGTTACTTTCGGTCTTATACTAAATAAATTCCTTTCCATTTATCATATTTTATTAGTTTATTGCATTTTGAGGTGAGATTTTGTTGACAAGTAGTAGTTAAAGCATAATTGTATGCAGGCGCTGCTGGCAATTTATAAAATAAAACTTATTTTCCTTTTCTCCAATAGGCCATTTTTGGATGGATTTCCTAATGAGGCATTTTATGGATGCTGATTCAAACTTGTTTAAAAACTTATAGAATTTTAAGTCGAGTATTTAAAAACTTTAGCATAACCTTAAACACGTAATTGAGATAGTATCTATGTAATTTTTTGTGGTCCAATTTAAATGAATTTTGTACACTACGGAAAAAATTATGGTGTAGACATAACACACTTTCGACCGATCTGTGTTCAAAACTATATACGAAAAATTATAATAACATAGTAACATAATTGGTAGTTGATGGACAAATTCAGTAATACATTTAAGAATTGTTTACAAAAAGTTTTTATATGCCGAAGCTATATTCTTTCTTGTAAAGGCATACATAAATATATGTTTGTATGCATAAGTATTCTTTTGTTAATCGTTTTGTTAAGCAAACATTGGGCAAACGAATGAAATTTGCCGCCTTCCGTTGATAAAAATGTTGCACAATACGGACAACAAATTTAAAAGACTTTGCCGCAAACTCATTCTAGCAGCTTTCTAGTCTTGCAATACTTTCGGTAGTTTTTAGTAATAGAAACTATTACCACAAACTTGATTATTCCCGAAGCAGCTGTTCGAGGGACAGGCAATACCTACAATGCAAACAACATCTGAAGTGGGGGTGTGGAGGCAAACCGCTTGTCTTTACTTGGCGTGTCTAGCCTAGCTCTTTTCAACTGATATAACTGGTCATCGACTTTATTTCTTGCCCGCTCGCACAATTGTTCAATTTGAAGTAAGGATTTACATTTTGCAGCTGCACAAAACTGGTCCTAACAAACCAACTGTAGCATTCGACTTTGGGACAGAAAACCGGCTAGACTTTAGTACACATAACTTGAATGCTGTTGACATCATGAGCACGTAACGTAAAGTTAACTAAACATCGGCCATTCCAAAGATTTCGTACTGTTCACTCATTTATTTTATAATATTAACAAAAATTTTTGCATCCACCATTGGTTAAATAGGATGCACGGCACCGCTCATTTTTTTATGGTATACATACCATTTTATGATTGCCCTGTTGTACCCGAATCAAGAATATATGCGTTGGATGGTGAGAAAAATATTAGGAATGATTCTCTTTTTTTTTTATTTTGTAAATCAAAATTAAATTCAGTTTCAGTGATATGGAAATTTCTCAAATCCTGCCGGCCATGCCTTTTTCTTGATTTCGATTCTCTTCCCTTACTAACAAACAAGAGTGTTAAGTTTCAGCGATTCGTACAGAAACAAAAAATTATTTAATACATGGGCTTCTGAATTTTTATTCAATGATTTAAATTTTGTTTATTTTTCTTCATCATTTGGGAACGGATATGTATACATCAACTCGTCTTGCTATGCTGACTAAGAATATACATACATACTTTGTATAACCCGACATGCACTTGGACGGGTGGATAAAGACGTGGCAGTCTTTACAAAAAGGAAATGTGACAAATAGAAACACTTTCCGTGCTCATAATATCTAACCATTCGGATTAATTGATTTTAAATTTTTACCCAAAATGATAGCTTAGTTTTTGGATCTTCTGCTCAATCTACCCTCCCTACTTTCAACTGTAGAGTTGTACTAGGTGACGCCATAGGCAAGGGCCCATTGTAACTATTCTACCACATTTGTCTAGTATCATATTAGCCCTGTTGTACCAATTTGGGGCTTATGAGCGAAAAATATGGGGCAATCTTAAGGAACAGAGTAATTGTTGTTTTGTACTTTTATTAACTTTATCATTAAGTTTACAACCCAGAGAAGGAGACATTTCCGACTATATAAAATATATATATTGTAGATCGACTTGACGAGGCGAGTTGATATAGCCATGTCCGAATGTTTGTTTGTCTGTCTGTTTCAATGGGAACTCTTCTGCGATCTTAAAGCTAGCAAAAAAATCTTTTTTGTGATTTCCTTTTTTTTTCTTTTATTAATATCTCATACATGGAACAATAATCAGCCTACTTACGGCTATAAATTGTTATACATGAACATTACAATGAAAAACATGAACATTACAAGACAAAAAAAAAAGAAAAAAAAACTATGTCGAATATACAATATTTAGAATACAATATTTACATTAAACATTAGGAGAGACTTATATTGAACGTTTTTTCAGTTCACACGGATAAATCCTTTTTAACCTTTTTCTCGGTCTGTGATCTGCTAATGTATTGGCAAGTGGATTTGGATGCACTGATAGTCTATCAGAGTATCTGCTGCTGTGCTTGTTTATCTGGTTACCGACAAAATAGATGTTGAGATCTTTGTGCAAGGACTTATTGGGGATGTACCACAGGGCACCAGTTAGAAGTCGCAGTGTTTTATTTTGAAAGACCTGGATTTTCTTAATGTTGGATGCAGCTGCAGTGCCCCATAGCTGAATGCCATACGTCCATGTGGGCGCTATTACTGCTTTGTATATTAAAGCCTTGTTGCTTAGGGCCAACTTATTTTTTGGATTTAACAGCCAATTTAATGTTTTCACTTTAGACAGACACTTTGAGCGGGTTTGGAAATGTGAGTTGCCCATGTCAATTTCCTGTCTCAATGCATGCCCAGATAGCAGTGATGATTTACTTTGGGAAGCAAGTTCCCATTGAAGTTGACGTCAGGGCAAGTATTGTGTCTGAGTGCAAACACAGCGTTAGCTGACTTCTGCGTGTTAATTAATACTTTCCATCGTTTCGACCAGATGGCAATGTCGTCTAAACTGCTCTGGAGTAGTAAAATCAAAGTACAAAAAATGTTCTTATCATTGCAGGCAGTTTATATGTAAGATTCAGAAAGGGAGCTATTTTTGGCAAAGAATTGAGGTGATAAAAACCTCACCTCACCAAAACCTCATTTTGGACTGATCGCTCGTATGTATATGTCATGGTAATTTGATCAAGCTGATTTTTACATACAAGCTGCCTGCAAAGATAAGAGGAAGAGGAAGATATTGGTTAAGCTGAGCGAGCAGTTCGAATTGGAAAGCCAGACATTTTTAGGAAAAAATACTTATTTATCTGTTAATATTTATGTTGTCCCTTCAAAGTAATCCCCCTCAGATACAATTTCGGTATAGCCTTGAGCTCTTTCAGCGATGTATTCTTCATGTCTTCAAGCGTTGCAAATCTCCGTCCTTTCGTAGTCTCTTTAGTTTTAGGAACAAGAAAGTGTCACATGGTGGCTGAGGCATGATTGTGGTGTTGTTTTTGGCCAAAAAATTTCTCACAAGCAAAGATGAGTGAGCAGGGGCATTATCGTGGTGCAAAAGCCATGAATTCACAATT
Organism: Phortica magna; assembly: GCA_037044515.1. Lineage (NCBI taxonomy): Eukaryota > Metazoa > Arthropoda > Insecta > Diptera > Drosophilidae > Phortica > Phortica magna. Next base: position 13,377 of record JBAMBP010001251.1, read on the forward strand.
CTGGACGTTTTCTTTGTATTGTTTCTCGCAAACGGCGCATAACTTCCAGATAATACTGTTAATTGACGTTCGAAAAAATTTCATGGCACGAGCCAAGCGATATACCGACATCCTCAGCAACTTCTCTGATAGTGATTCGACGATTTTCCAAAACAATTTTCTTCACTGCTTGAACGTTTTCATCAGTTAATGACGTGCTTGGGGGTCCAGAGCGTGGCTCGTCATTGGCACCTTCCCGGCCGTCTTGGAAGAGTTTGTACCACTTGTAAACATTGTATTTACTCAGAACTGTTTCACCGTATGCCACTGTCAACATTTCAAGTGTTACTTTTTGAACACACCTCGTTTATTGAAAATCTCAGTTTGATGGTCCTTGAAGGGTGACCAGACGAGAGAGGCGTTTTTTTTTTTTGTAAGAAACCCACTTTGTATGTCGTTTCGTAGAGCTATACTTACTAAGTCTTTAACCTCACTTTCATGTATCTATCGTTTTTGGGGCGGGAAGGAGTTGGCTATAACTATTCGAACTTGATCTGGTGCCGGGGATTACGATTTAACTTTCCTATTTTCAAGACTCCAGCTCTTAAGGTTTCCGCTAACCATTAGTTATTTCGGACGGACAGACGGAAGGACGTGGCTCAATCAATTTCCTTTGTCAAACCATGGAAAATAGGTGTATACAAAATGTTATCATACTTCTTATAGTTTAGCAGAAAAAGGAATTTCAAGAAAACTTCTTTTTGTGAGAAAATTAGGGGAAGGGGTGAAATTGATAGAGCTGTATATATTGTATCAACCATTCCAATATCATGTTCCTATCTCATCTGGTGTTTGAGGTACAGCCTTTTAAAAAGAGGGTGTTGCTCATTAGCCAGGAAGGAGTGGCCGTGGCCAAAAATCATTCAAACTTGAAGTAGCGCATGATCACACGAGTTATCTTCCAAATTTCAAGTCTCTACCTATTGTATATTCCGAGAATAATTGGTAAGGATAGACGGATAGAAATGGATATATCAACTCGTCTTCTAGTCCAGATCAAGAATCCTAGATCTCCTTCTCCTTAGTGTTAAATACATTTGGTCGGAAACAAACTAAATATTGTATGTGTAGGGTATAATAATTATTTATACTTGGGAAAAGATTTTCTCTATTAATACTTGGAAAAATGATTGCTTGAGTATATAAGTTTTAGCAAAGCCAAAAATACAAAAGTCCGCCCGTCTTTTCGTCCGTCTATATAAATGGGTCGATCTCGGAAGCTATAAAAAAATTAAGGGTACACGATAATACGAAGTCAAGCACTCTCGACTGAAAATCTCCACATTTCTCTATATCACTCCATTTTTTATAAAAATTAAATAAGCAGATAGGTTCCTAGTGTAAGAAGAATAATTTCAGGGTCATGATAATTTAAAATTAGCAAAATGCAATTGATTGTGTGTATACACAAGCCACTATTTAAAATTGATTGGTAATAAAATTATATTTAAACTCCAAAACGGGTAGGATGCACACAATAAAGCAGTACACAAAAAACTCAAAAAAGGAAATCGGAAATTTCCATTTTTATACTCTTGCAAAACGCAAGAGATGGAGACATCTCCGACTATATAAAGTATATATATTCTTGATCAGCACGACGAGACGAGTTCAAATAACGATGTCCGTCTGCCCGTCTGCCCGTCTGTCTGTCTGTTTTAATGCGATTTCCACCCAGAGTTTTAAAGTTAGCAAGAACATTTAAACGCAGAAAATTTTCTTCCCCTCGCAGGTAGTTGGTGTGTAATCAGTTTGATCGGATGACTATAGCATTGAGCTCCCATAGGAACGATCGTCCAAAAACACTTTTTTGTTCTTGGATATAACCAAATCAAACTTTGCTATTGCGTGTTTTTATTAATGCCTGACTAAAAAATACAATTTTATAAAAATCGGACATAAGGACATGGTACCGCCCATAAAACTAAAAACTTAAAAATGGGACTTCTCTGTAAACAAACGAGATACAAGTTTGAAAAATGTAGTGAAAATTGACTTTAAGACAAATAAGAAAATGGGCGTGGCTACGTATATGATTCTTATTGGAAAATTAAAAAAGGATTTTCTAATAAGAATAATTGTGAAAACGTTAGCAAGAGTATAGAAGTTTCGGCATAGCCGAAAATAGCTCCACTACTGTTTTTTCGTGTTCTTATTGTAAATAAATTTAATCTCTTCATTTTCACTTTAGATGGCTTCCAGTATCGGCAGTAGCAGCAATCACTGTCAAACAATAACGCATTTTATTAAAAACACAATAAAGACATTAAAAAAGTTCCCTGCCTCACGAAACTTCCCACAAAAACATCAAAAACTGGAGTATATTGACAGCATTTTTCCTACAAATATCACTGTTACAAATCCGATATTATCACGCTTCTATAAGCCTATTTCAATTAAAAGAATTGGTTGCTTGCTTAGTTTAACACTGAGATCAATGGCCGCTTATCGACTCCTGACATTCAGCCTCGTTATTTGTATACTGTATCCATGTAATGTGCTTGGAGTGGATCCAAAGTTCGATCCATCAACACGCATGCGGCTTGTTCTGGTACCCGCCGACGCGCAAGTTGGCTCAATTATCTATAGATTGCGTGCCACCGATGAAGAGTTCGACTATCCACTTACTTTCGAGTTTGTCGGTGATGCCTCATCCTCCACAGTCAAGATTGATTCCCTTCCTTGCACTAAGTACAATTCAGTCTGTCAGGCTAATGTTGTGCTTCAGCGACGCCTAGAGTCAGGCCGGTATTATGATTTCCAAGTCGCAGTGAAGGACACTAAAGGGGGCATTGCCATGCAGATGTGCTCGATTACAGCTACGAATTACACAACACCCCATGAGATCATATTTCCACACAAACCAGGAATTATTATGGTTTATGAGGTGAGTATTAAGAAATGCTGTAGATAAAGACAAATTTCACCCATGTCCAAGACTTAAGACTACACAAATCCTTCTCTTTAAATTATCTTTTTGCTCATACTTAACAAACATCTACAGTTAATTTTTAACAAAAAATTTCATAAAAATGCATTAGGTATTTTTCATTGTAGCATCCAACTTAGCCCGGCAAGAAGGGATCGACCATCCAAAGCCCGGATTTTCCACTGTTAATAACTGTCAGAATAGGCACTGATTATTGAGCATATACATTATGGTGATTCAAGAAAGAAGAATTTTAACAAATTCTTTAGTAATTAATTTACTATACGTCTTGCTATGACTTTATATGAAAACTAGTTAGGACGGTAAAGTCGAGTATACTCGACAATAATATACCCTAAACATTCGGTAGGTGGTGCCACGCTCCAAATTTAAAAGAAAACCAGTAAGGAATTGCAGTCAAGAGACCTCGTGGTCTCGCCCATTTTATGATCGAGTCTTATTACACTCTGTCCCAATGACATACACACCAAGTTTCATTGCTGTAAGTTATATGATTAAAATGATATAAGCATTTTAAATTTGTACTATTTGTGGGTGAAGCCCATTTTTCTATTCTATCTTTTTGGGCTTCAAGTCAGCTATATACATTCAAAATTTTATGTTTCTATCTAAAAAGACAACCGAGAAAATATATTTTTACCCGAGGTATCTTCAGTTATTTTCCCCTCCCATAAACTAAGCTCCGGAGTCGAACCAAAAAACAAACTTGATCTGGGTATTGAATAGCAGAATCGACCGGAAATGGAATTTTGGTTCTATATATATTATAGTTTCCACAAGGTACAGGGTATAAAAAAATGACTCTACTGGACGCTCCTAATTTCGTTATTATACTCTTCATGAAGTGAAAAGTATTATAGTTTTGTCACGAAGTTTGTAACACCCAGAAGGAGGTGTGGCCGACTAAACAAAGTAGCCATGTCCGTCTGTATGTATGTATGCAAACTCCTCCTTCAGTTAGGAAGCTATCGATCTAAAATTTTGCACAGATTTTTGTATTTTATTACGATGACACATTGGTCGGAATCAGCGAGAGCGGACCACAAGAACTGGTTGCCACTATACGAAAAGAAGAAGGAAAAAAATTTCAATCGTTGTATGAAAAACTTTTTTGTTTTCCAAGATATAGCGCTCAAATTATACAAGTAGTAGTAAACCCCAGCCAGACTAGTTGTCTAAAGGTTTCATTAAGATCGGACAACTGGAACTGGAACCTGCCATACAGAATAAAGAAGAAGAAGGGAAGAAAATTTCAGTCGTTGTATGGAAACTTCATACATATGTTGATAATGTAGCTTAAAAACTATTTTGATATAAAAATGGGAGGGGCACTGCTCACATACGACCAAAACCAATAATTTCCATATATCTAGAACCCAATGAGGTATAACAACGTAAATTGATCTGTAGGCTATGTGGACAAAAAGAAATAAGATTACAAAAATAAAATGGGCGTACCGCAGAAAGTGTCGTGAAGAGTATACATCTTCGGCAAGGCCAGAAATAACGTCCTTACTGGTTTTAAATACATTTTTCATCCGGATTTATTTAGATCCCTTTTAATAACTATGTTATATAGATATATGCTATATCTACAATTAATCAAAATTGATAAAAACATAAGCTGCGACAAAAAAAAATTGTAATTACATGCTTATTTTTTCGATCATCTGGGTGGCGTAGCCCCTTAAGACATAAGGGCGTATTTACCACTGTTGAAGCAAAATCACACGTTAACAAACTGTAATTTCTCAGAATCTACAAAGTCGACTATTGCATATTTACTTCAGGCTTAATGGAATATCCCAACACTGTCTCCTTCACAACTGTTCAATTATTTTAAAGGTTGTAGTTAAAACACCAGAAGAGAAAAATTAAAATTTAATGAAATAATCTGTAACCACCGAAACCATATTTAGTTCGGGCTTAATGGAATATCCCATTTCTGTCTCCTTCACAACGGTTCAATTATTTTGAAGAAGAGAAAAATGGAAATTTAATAAAATAATCTGTAACCACCTAAAGCACTTTCAAAATCCTGCAACTAGCATTTCTTTTTGTGGGCATTCTATCTTAGATGTAATATTTTATAAATATATGGTTTCTGTTTATTTTTTTAGGATGCAAAGCGTGGAACTGAATTGGACTATGTAATAGCACGGAAGAACCCATTATTCCAAAAACCAGTGTACCTCGAATTATGGGTAACTATCAAATAACAAATCAGAAATGGAGCTTATGTACTATTGCATGCTTTTGTTAAATTCGTCTTATCCGAAAATCATACTTACAGTTTTTCCAATAAGACAAGTTTGTTATGAAAATGTTATGTTATGAAATCCTATAATAAAGTTTTTCTTTATAGGAGCGGTGCCATTCCCTTACGTCCGATTTTTATAAAATTTGGAATATAGTCAAGCATTAATAACAACACATAATGGCAAAGAATCATCTGTTTGTATTCAAGAACAAACAATTGTTTGTAACAAAACGTTTTTTTTTGCCCGATCGTTTCTATGGAAGCTTATTGGTATAGTCGCCTGACCTTGACTAATCTTGCAGATTGCTGCATTTACGTGTAATTTTAAGTTTTAAGTTGATAACTCCAAACACAAATGCAAAAGTCTAATTTACGAATTCATTCCTATGTCAGCCATATGCTATAATAATTTCATCAAGACGAATATAAGAAAGACAATGCCTAAACATGCACAAAAAATTTATGTTTTTAAATTTTTCCAATATCTCAGTTATCAGACGGTCTTAATCAAATTATCTGCTTCTCCTCATTAAAAATATATATATATATAATTTATTTGGTCGAAGCTTATATTCTCTTGCAAACGTTTGCCCAAATATTCTTATTGGAAAATCCTTTTTTTCGTTGTTCCAACAAGAATCATAAACGTTTTCGAAGATTTATGGGCGGCCCACGCTCATTTTCTAATTTGTATTTAAAGAAACCAATGCCCTTATGACCGATGCTAATAAAAGTTGGAATATAGTCTAGGAATAATAGAAGCACAGAGTTGCAAAGATTCGTTTGTTTGTATTTAAGTATAAAAAGGTTTTTCTATTAAAAACCTAATTTTTGGCCGATCATTCCTATTGGAGGTATATGCTATAGCCACCCAATCGTCACCATTCTAGCAGAGTATCTTTATTGACGTCCAATATGATCTTATGAAAATTAAGGTGATAGTTTCAAAATCAAAGCGTATTTCAAGAAAAACCTAGTTTTTGACCGATCATTCCCATGGCAGTTATATACTATAGTAATCCGATCGAGCTGATTTAAGCAAACACTACCTACATGGATTAAACATTTTCTGCATTTAAATTTTTTGGCTAACAGACATGGCTATATCAACTCGTCTCTTCTCTTACATTTTGCACAATTGTACAAAAACGAATAGATAAACAAATCTATAAAAATTATGCAAGATTCTTAGTACCGTAAAATTCAAAATGCAAGCATAGCAATAAAGTGTAGAAGAGATATGAAAAATCTTATTATGAGGCAACCTTGATAAAAAACTTTATTATTTATGTATAATATTGTTAATAATATACACTGTGTTGAGCACACTCGAATTACTGAGTTGTACTAACGCCTGCTCCCGGACGCTTCTTTATTTATATCAATATTCTGTGCTGCGTTACAGTGCCGCAGCGTGTTAAATCTTAAATTCTATTTGTGTATTAAATCTTAGTTCTATCTTAATCTAACACTGCGTTGTTAGTCCCAGATGAATTTACTCTCTCAAAAATTGCTGATATCCTTTATGCATTTGCTCGTCTTTCATAAATTCACGCTCCATCGACGTTAAACGAGCCATGGCTTGCTTTCTGGAATTGTCAAGCTCGATTTTACTTTTAAATGGCGCTTGTACGATAAATTGCCCGTTATCGTGTTAAGATACTGTTTGCTCATATTTTTTTAATCATTCCAGATTTTCTTCGTTGCTTTCATTGTGGTCATCGTCCTCCAGCTCCCAGAATCTTTCCAGAATTGTTTCGGCCGACGTGAACTTCTTTGACTTGGCTTGCCTGATTATTCGCTTTCCTCCAGAATCTTGCCAAAGATGCCACCTCCAATAACCATGTCAATCCTCTCGAACTTATGAAACATGGGATCTGATCAGGCTTTGCACGAACTTGCTTAAAAACCTTGACTTTAGCTCCAGACGCTTTTTGTATTTTGATTCTCCTACAATTGCCTCACCAAGACCATGCATTTTTGTCTTAGTCCTGATACGTGGTTGATTCAGTATTTGCGATGCTTCTTCCGATATCGTCCTGATTTGCGATCCTTGATCAATCAGCCCCCTTTATAGCAACGGCTCACCGTTTGCCACCTTTACTTTGACTTGAGCAGTGGCCAGAATAACAGTTGTTGCTGCGCCGCTCGTTGTCATCGATGTTTGCTTTGCCTCTTTTTGTCCTAGCTCGATATGAAGCAGCTCATGATGTCCTTTTTGACGATACCTGCACTTCATTAACGCATTTAGACACTGCCCTGCTCGAAGCTTGTGATTCAAGCATTTAGAGCATAGCTTCAGATTATTTGCAAGCTTACTACGTTCGTCCGCCGTTACTGTCAGAAATTTGCAATAGTCACTTGTCACGTGGTTTGACAAGCTGCAATACTCACACGTACTCTTTTTCTTCGCTGTTTACGTGTGGTGTGCCTTGAACGCTGACACTGGCTTTCGATGCTTAACGCTTTCCTCTTTCTCAGCAACCGCCTTTAGTGTCTGGTACTGCTGATCTAGGAACTGCAACACATTTTCCAATGCTTAAACCTCTTTTGTTTTTTTATTGATTGTTCGTACAATCTCAAACCTACTTTGTCCAATTTCCACACCACAATACGCGCTGTAAAAAGATTATCGTCTTGCATTAAAATGCTCATAGACTTTATGGCATTTATGCACTCCGTTGTTGTACCCAGCAGTTGTCTTACGCTTTCGGCACTGCTGCTGTTGACCATTGGCTGATCCCAATGCGTAGTAAGCAAAATTTTTTTGTTGTCGTAGTGCTGCTTTAAGCTCCAGGACATGTCATAACCAGCATTTGAAATTTGTAAATGCTTCACCAGTCGCGATGCTTTGCCTTTCAAACAAATGCGCAGCCGCATCAATTTTTCTAGTATTTTGATGAACCATCTCCTTGACTGAATGTTGGAATGCAGCCCACTCTTTCATAACACCATAAAAAACTGGTATTTTTATTTTCTCCAGCTCGAAATTATGGCTTCTTTGTGGCTCCATCGTCGCATCTTTCATTCTCTCTTTGATGATCTACCATTTCTTCAAAGTATTCTGCCAGAATGTCATCATATAATACATCGATGAGCGCATCATTTCGAATCGCTAACCCGTTGTTGCAGCGATTCTTAATATTTTCCATAAGCGTCTCCAAATATTTAAATTATTGACTTTTAACTTTGACCTTTCCCCTTAGGTCATCCATATTCCGGCGGAGGACTGCAATCGTCCGACTAAGCGTATTGTAACTCACGTCTACCCTCGTTGTTTCGGCTTCCGACGTATCACTTCTTGGCAATTCAAGTGCAGGCTTAGTTACGCCTAGTAGGTACTAGCGATACCATTCCGTCATAAAATACTTCCTTAAGCTGATGGAGAACTTCGTCGCTTAGTCTTCGTCACCGATACCATCCGACATCAGCTTCTGATGGTTTCCATCAAGATCTTTCCTGATCTTTATTAATGACTTCAGCCATTCAGCACCGTTTGGTTTCCGCACTGTGCCAGCTTAGCCATCAATAATATGATTGATCCTCTCAGATAATTCCATTTGAGCCTCAATCGTCTTCAGGCTGTTCAATTCTATGGTGGATATCACTCACGCTTTCCAATTGGACTATGTAGTTGAACCGTTGAAGATATTTTTGTTTTGGTCGCCTTGTTGACCGTGTTGAGCCACGACTCACAACCTGGATTCGTTCAACTGCACTGCACCCAAAAACGATAAAATGCCCGTATGCACTTTTCGTTGCGGTTTTTAGCAGAACAAATAATGCACTGTATCTTTTTTCCACTTTTTATACCCTGTACATACTGTACCAGGGTATATTGTGTTTGTTTGGCCGAAATGTATGTAACGCAGAGAAGGAGGGGAGGGGGACCCCATAAAGTATATATATTCTTGATCAGGACGACAAGACAAATTGATTAAGCGTGTCCGTCCGTCCGTCCGTCCGTCCTCACCAATGGTTCTCGGAAACTATAAAAGATAGAGACTTGAGATTTGGAGGATAGACTCGTGATGCTCGGCAGCAGATCAAGTTTGAACGGTTGTGAGCCACGCCCACTCCTTCCCGCCCAACTAGCTACGCCCACTTTTTGAAAAGGCTATAACTTGAACACCAGAAATGCTAGAAATATGAAAGTTGGTATGTAGACTAAGTATGTAAATTTTTATAAAACTGCATTCTTCAATTTACCCCCCTCCCCTTCATTCCCCAAAAAAGTGTTTTAATGTTAATCACTATATCTTCAAAACCATTAAAGGTACAGACCTGAAATTTTGTGTGCACACTAAGTAAATACATATCCTTAAAACTGCATACAAGAAAATACCCCTCTGTATTTAAGACTACCCCTCCAAGACCATCAAACTTAAATTTTTTGTAAATTCCACTTTTTTTTTACAAAAATTTGTATATCTCCACAACTTTAACAGATACGAACCTAAAACTTTGTATGCAAACTAAAAAAAATGTATGTCTTTAAAACTGCATACTTAATTTTTTCCCCTTACCCTTTTTTACCCCTCAAATAGTGTTTGTATGTCAATGCCTACATCTCCGAAATTGTTAAAGGCACTGACCTGAAATTTTGTAAGTAGACAAAGTATATATAACTTCATAAGACTGCATACCAGAAAATACCATTTTGTATTTGGACTACCCATTAAAGGCCGGCAAACTTAAATTTTGGGTAAATTCCAGTTTATTTTTATTAAAATATGTATATCTCCACAACTATGAAATATACATGTCTGAAATTTTGTATGCAGATTCAGTTAATATACGTCCTGTAAACTGCATACCGAAAACACCCTTTTATTTCATGGTTTCCCCCCTCAGAGATCAACAAACTCGAATTTTTCGAAAATTCCCCACTTTTGACTGATTTTTTTGATATTTGGAACACCATTTAAATAGGTGAGGGTATGTGCAGGGTATTATATGGTTGAGTATACTCAACTATACCGCCCTTACTAGTTTATATTCAAGTCTCAAAAAACGACTTTTCACAATTTGTTCGATAATCGTCTTAAGCTGAATTTTAACAATTTACGATCACGAATCCGGCTCGAAGGACCAAAAATGTATAATATATACACTGTGTTGAGCATGCTTGAATTACTGAGTTGTACTAACGCCCACTCCCGGACGCTTCTTTATTTACATCAATATTCGGCGCAGCGTGTTTCATCTTAAATGTTATTTGTGTATCAAATCTTAGTTCTATCTTATTCGAACACTGTGTTTGTAAAACGGCAGTTTAATCCAACATCTTACGACCTGCTGCGACAGTCGATTAAGCGACACTTTTTTCACGCGCTCTTTTTTCTGAAGTGTATTTGCATTTCGCGCGGTTTTTACGGTTACCATACTGCGTTGCACTCTGTGTAACATCTATGGTATGCAAAGTTAACGTTGAAGAGTATTCCTCTTGGGATAAAGCCATGTAAAAGTATCGATTGTCTTCCAAAAGAACCAGTCAATCGTCAAGAAAACAAACAATGTCTGGTTCAAGTGTCACTGCAAATTACACAGAAAATAATTGCCCACCTCAAATTACTAATGACGGTGTCACTAATTTAACAGCTACAACTGTACCCCTACAGCGTGTCGTGCCAGGAAGTTTTTAAAGGACAGTCCTTTTAACTCAATCTCCTGTTAATCCTCAGATGCGTATCGTAAAATCACTGCTGTGTTAGAGGTGACAAATCTGCCATATGGTATTCCTACATTCTTAAAGGAGAAAGAGGGTTCAGAATTGTCATTAAAGGCTTACACAAATCAACGTCAAGAGATATTATAGAGTCTGACCTGACGATACATGGCCTCCTTTAATGCTCGTTCTCGTTATGACAATAAAGTAATAGATTTTTTCTTTGTTGAACTTACTCCTAACGAAAAAAAATTTGAGTTTGTTTAAAATTTCATATTAACTCCCAATTGATAAAAATTGAAATGTCCTGAAATCACCCCGATGTACCTTAATGTCAAAAATGACAAAACTATGGACACACTCAATGTTTCTGACCAAACATCCGCTCTTGGGTTTCCGCAGGCTCATTGACTTCGTTAATCATTGGTGATCTGGAGCTCACTCCGTGAATGAAATCTAACAAAGTGTGCGTAATGGTTGTGGGTGAAACTCATTTCAACAGTTGGTCTTATTGTCGCTGTATTGAATTACTATCTGTGCTGCTAATCATCTGGATGATCATAGTACTGGAGCTCCAGCTATTATTGTTCTTAATACTTTGGTTCACCTTCCAATTTATTATGAACGACAAGTTCATGCCCAAATAGTTGGAGTAAAGATATAGAGTTCCATTAGAGATCTAACAATCGCCTCTATATACGCAAGAATTTACCAGAATTTTAGGTAACCTCGCATCCAAGTTTTTTATTGTGGTGATAGGAATGCAAAACATAGCTTATGGGCGCTGACCGTGCTTGTAAACGTGGTAAGATGATTCACGAAATTGATACCAAGTCAAGATTGAATGTTCTAATTACGGGACCATGTATTCATTTTCATTAGATGGCTTTGTTCGGGAAATTCGTTGGGCAACTCCTTTATTAACGAGCAGCCTCAACTCTTAGGGGTGCTATTTTCAAAACAATATCGGATCCTTTTTCTTTAGGTTACAGACTATGGAGATTCTCAATATGGATTGAACGTCAAACACTATTTCTTGAACCCAGCGTGTGGTGTCAATCTAACCTTTAAAAAGCTACATTGTTTTCTGACCTCTTGAAAGATGGTTTTTACATTTTGGAAAGTCTGCAAAATATAAATGAATCGTCTCAAGTCCTTAGAGAACTTACTCGTGAATAGCTCAATCTTCAGCTTTCGTCTATAAATTGTAAGAAGGCTCATTGATAGTACAGCAGTAAAGGCACTTCCGCAACGTGCTCCTGCTTAATCTCTTCAATTCAGTTTTTTATACAAAGCACTTTCCAAGGCAATTAAAGTATGCTATTGCGGCTATGTTTCCCAAGCCAGACAAACCTTTTAATCAAGTTGACTTCTATCGTCCAATTAGTTTATTACAAATTTTTTTCTAAAATTCTGGAGAGGATTATGCTTGGTATTTATTCCTTCGCTTCAATTTGATTTCTGACCTTTGGACGGTACTGCATAAAGTTGAGAACCACATTTCTCAAGCCTTTATGTTGACTGTTACTTAGCGCTTTATGCGGACGACACTGTTGTTCTTAGCTGTGTCACAGATCCGGTTGTGGCTTCTCAAATATCTCAAGATTTTGTCAACCAATTTGATTCTTGGTCTCAGTTGTAGAACATTATGATTTCGGAGGAGTAATGTGATCAATGTAACCTACACTAAGCAGTTCTGTCCTGAAATTGTTGTTAATGACAATTCAATTCCATGTTTGCCATCCTTTAAATACCTCGGTGTCGTGTTAGCTAAATCATTTTCTTGAAACCATCATCTGTCTAGAGTTAAAAGTGCCTCTCGTTGCAAAATGGGCAAATTAAGCGGGTTACTTCGACCGTCATCCAAATTGATCCTGTCTTATAAGCTGTCGCTTTAAAACCGTAATTGTCCCTGCTGTGTTGTACTGTATTAAGGTTTGAAGTACTATCTCTATCTCGAAGATAAAAATGCTTTAAGCCAGCCATACCTGCTCCAGTCTGTTGATCAAGCTGGTTCCGACCAATAATTTATGGTAATAAAATTGGAGGGTCTGTGCAAAATTTTAGGTTAACAAGTTTAAAACTCTGGGAGGAGATAGCGTACATACAGACAGACGGAGATGTCTATATCAACTCGTCTCGTCGAGCTGATCAAGAATATCTATACTTTGTACAGTCGAAGATGTTTCATTCTAGATGTAACAAGCTTCGTGATAAAGTTATAATTCTATTCATTGCGTGAAGAGTATAAAAATGTTATATCATATATTAGTTACCACATTCCAATAGTAAACATCTAAATGTTCCTACGTGAAGAATATAAAAAATGCACATTCAAGCTGCTATAAAAAATACGTAAAACTAAAAGAAAAACCTTCACTTCAGGATCTCGCTGATTATGTGTAGAAAGAGTTCGAGTGAAAGTGGTCACCGACTTTGAAAAAGCAAGTTGTGGGAAAATCAATTTAAAGTTTAACACTTTATTATAAGTTCTGAAAAACTATTGTAAAAGTAAAAATTGGCGTTATTCATTTATATATTATGTCACATATCCGATTTTTATACCCTGTACATACTGTACCAGGGTATATTGTGTTTGTTTGGCCGAAATGTATGTAACGCAGAGAAGGAGGGGAGGGGGACCCCATAAAGTATATATATTCTTGATCAGGACGACAAGACAAATTGATTAAGCCATGTCCGTCCGTCTGTCCGTCCGTCCGTCCGTCCTCACCAATGGTTCTCGGAAACTATAAAAGATAGAGACTTGAAATTTGGAGGATAGACTCGTGATGCTCGGCAGCAGATCAAGTTTGAACGGTTTTGAGCCACGCCCACTCCTTCCCGCCCAACCAGCTACGCCCACTTTTTGGAAAGGCTATAACTTGAACACCAGAAACGCTAGAACTATGAAAGTTGGTATGTCGACTAAGTATGTAAAGACCTATAAAACTGCATACCCCAATTTTCCCCCCAACCCTTCATTACCCCTCAAAAAGTGTTTTTTTGTAAATTACTGTATCTTCAAAACTATAAAAGATACGGATGAAATTTTGTATGTAGACTCAGTAAATACATGTCCTTAAAACTGCATACCAGAAAATACCCATTTGTATTTTTGACTACCCCTCAAAGACCACCAAACTTACATTTTTTGTAAATTTCACTTTTTTTTTACAAAAATTTGAATATCTCCACAACTATAACAGATACGAAATTGAAACTTTGTATGCAGACTTCATAGATGTATGTCTTTAAAACTGCATACCAAATTTTTCCTCCCTACCCTTAATAACCCCTAAAATAGTGTTTGCATGTCAAAGCCTACATCTCCGAAATTGTTGAAGGTACGGACCTGAAATTTTGTTCGTAGACAAAGTATATATAACTTCTTAAGACTGCATACCAGAAAATACCATTTTGTATTTGGACTACCCATTAGAGGTCGGCAAACTTAAATTTTGGGTAAATTCCAGTTTATTTTTATTAAAATATGTATATCTCCACAACTATGAAATATACATGTCTGAAATTTTGTATGCAGATTCAGTTAATATACGTCCTTTAAACTGCATACCGAAAAACACCCCTTTATTTCATGGCTTCCCCCTCAGAGATCTACAAACTCGAATTTTTCGAAAATTCCTCACTTTTGACTGATTTTTTATATTTGGAACACCATTTAAATGGGTGAGGGTATGTGCAGGGTATTATATGGTTGAGTATACTCAACTATACCGCCCTTACTAGTTAAAACTTAATTTGTTCTTTTGGAAAAAACAATATTTGATTAATTTGAATAAGAAGCAGCACATGCGCAATTTTGAGGAAAACAAAAGAAATTTTATGAACTGCGTTGTGAGCTAAAGAGCTTCGAGTTAAATCGCATTAGTTATCGTATAAACGCGGTAATAGTTTATAACTAAATTTGTTTGTAAATTATTTTTATTTTGTAAACTCTATTTACAGGGTTCTCCCCTCTTTGCCATAAGGCAAAAGATTGTTTCGCCTGAAACGACCGAAGGAACTATTTTTCTTCTAGGACCACTAGATTTTGAGAAACAAGCTATGCATCATATTACAGTATTGGCAAACGTAAGTAAAACAGACACAATAAATATATGTTTATATTTAATATACTTTAATCTTACTTCAACGCTCAGTATTGACCATTCATATACCTTAACATCGAAATTTATTTATATAAAAGTCGATCAATAAATTTACGTGTTTGACATAAAAACATGTAAGTAGTTTTTCACATATATTTTCATAACAAACCATAAATTGCTTGGATGAAATGACATTATAGCTCCACAAAAACTCTTTGTATCTTAAATTTGGGTGTTACATGGGCTTAAGAGCTTTTTGTCTTCTAAGTTGAACAGCATGTTTAAAATCTCCAATATTTTTAAGTCGATCGGAGTAAAGCTCTTGAAGATAGGTCTTTTGGAATTTCAACCCTCTGGGTCAGTTCAAATTAGTTTTATTGTCACTTAAAACTTGAAATACTATATTAAAAGTCAATTGTCAAGTTGACTCGAAGAACTGCGACCAAAAAGCTCTGTTTTATACTCTTGAAAAAAGAGTATATAAACTTTGTCATGCAACGCAGAAAAGGAAACACAATACCGACTATATAAATTATGTATATTCTTGGTCAGGTCGACGAGTCGACTTTTGTTCTTGAATATAAACAAACCAAACTTTGCAAATACGTGTTTTTATTAATGCCCGACAATGTAATAAAAATCGGACATAAAGGCGTGGCATTGCCCATGTAGCGATAACTTAAAAATGGGGTTTCTGTGTAAGCAGAAGAGATACAAGACTACAAAATATAATGAAGTAAGATTGCCTTTCATTCTTTAAGACAAACTTTAAAATGGTCGTGGCTACGCCCCCTAATCCTTAACACCGTATGTATATCTGGCACCCAATGAGGTATAACAACGCAAATTGATCTGTAGGCTATGTGGATAAAAAGAAATAAGAATCCGAAAATAAAATGGGCGTACCACAAAAAGTGTCGTGAAGAGTATACACCTTTGACGAAGATAACGACCTTTCTGGTTAATATTTGCAATTGTTAGCTTGGATCACTTTTGCGTTGTTATAATTGTCATTGTAATTTGGACGAAACGTTGAGTGTGTCCATGGTTTTGTTATATGTGACATTAAGGTACATCGGGGTGATTTCAGGACATTTCAATTTTTATCAATTGGGAGTTAATATGAAATTTTAAACAAACTCAAATTTTTTTTCGTTAGGAGTAAGTTCAACAAAGAAAAAATCTATTACTTTATTGTCATAACGAGAACGAGCATTAAAGGAGGCCATGTATCGTCAGGTCAGACTCTATAATATCTCTTGACGTTGATTTGTCAGCCTCTAACACAGCAGTGATTTTACGATACGCATCTTAGGATTGAGGCACGCCCATAAATCTTCAAAAAACGTATATAAATCTTTAAAAAAGTATTGTTGGAAAAACGAAAAAAAAAAGGATTTTCCAATAAGAATAATTGGGTAAACGTTTGCAAGAGCTTATAAGCTTCGGCCAAAAATAGCTAAAACCCAGAAGGAGACATCTCTGACCATTTAAATTATATATATGTCTTCCTAATCAGGAGAAGCAGAGAATTTGATTAAGACATGACCGTCTGATAACTGAGATATTGGAAAAATTTAAAAACATAAATTTTTTGTGCATGTTTAGGCATTGTATTTCTTAAATTCATCTTGATGGAATTATTAAAGCATATGGCTGACATAGGAATGATCATTCGTAAATTAGACTTTTGCATTTGTGTTTGGAGTAATCAACTTAGAATATTCCACAAAAAATTATTACACGTAAATGCAGCAATCTGCTAGATTAGTCAAGGTCAGGCGACTATACCAATAAGCTTCCATAGAAACGATCGGGCAAAAAAAAACGTTTTGTTACAAACACTTGTTTGTTCTTGAATACAAACAGATGAATCTTTGCCATTATGTGTTGTTATTAATGCTTGACTATATTCCAAAGTTTTATAAAAATCGGACGTAAGAGCGTGGCACCGCTCGCATAAAGAAAAACTTTATTATAGGATTTCTCTATAAGCAGACGAAACACCTTCTGCGGTACGCCCATTTTATTTTTGTAATCTTATTTCTTTTGGTCCAAATAGCCAACAAATCAATTAACGTTGTTATACCTCATTGGGTTCTAGATATATGGAAATTATTAATTTTGGTCGTATGTGAGCGGTGCCACGCCCATTTTTATATCAAAATAGTTTTTAAGCCACATTATCAACATATGTATAAAGTTTCAACTCAATTAGTTGAAAAACAAAAAAGCTTTTCACACAACGACTTAAATTGTATTCTCTTCCTATTCTTCATTTTGTATGGCAGTTACGAGTTCCAGTTGTCCGATCTTAATGAAACCTTAAGGCAACTGGTCTGCTTACACCAAATTACTTCTTTTGAAATTTCAGCAATCTATCTTAAGAAATAAAAAAGTTTCCCATTTAAACTTTGCTTCTCTTCCTATTCTTCATTTTGTATGGCAGGTACCAGTTCCAGTATTCCGATCTCAATGAAACTTATAGGCATTTAGTCTAGCTAAGGTTTACTACTACTTGTATAATTTGAGCGCTCTATCTTGGAAAACAAAAAAGTTTTTCATACAGCGATTGAAATTTTGTTTTCTTCTCCTTTTCGTATTGTGGCTTCTAGTTCCTAAAGTCCGATCTCGCTGATTCCGATCAATGTGTCAATGGTCTGTGCAAAATTTTAGATCGATAGCTTCCTAACTGAAGGAGGAGTTTGCATACATACATACAGACGGACATGGCTACTTTGTTTAGTCGGCCACACCTCCTTCTGAGTGTTACAAACTTCGTGACAAAACTATAATACTTTTCACTTCATGAAGAGTATAATAACGAAATTAGGAGCGTCAAGTAGAGTCATTTTTTTATACCCTGTACCTTGTGGAAACTATAATATATAGAACCAAAATTCCATTTCCGGTCGATTCTGCTATTCAATACCCAGATCAAGTTTGTTTTTTGGTTCGACTCCGGAGCTTAGTTTATGGGAGGGGAAAATAACTGAAGATACCTCGGGTAAAAATATATTTTCTCGGTTGTCTTTTTAGATAGAAACATAAAATTTTGAATGTATATAGCTGACTTGAAGCCCAAGAAGATAGAATAGACAAATGGGCTTCACCCACAAATAGTACAAATTGAAAATGCTTATATCATTTTAATCATATAACTTACAGCAATGAAACTTGGTGTGTATGTCATTGGGACAGAGTGTAATAAGACTCGATCATAAAATGGGCGAGACCACGAGGTCTCTTGACTGCAATTCCTTACTGGTTTTCTTTTAAATTTGGAGCGTGGCACCACCTACCGAATGTTTAGGGTATATTATTGTCGAGTATACTCGACTTTACCGTCCTAACTAGTTTTCATAAAAAGTCATAGCAAGACGTATAGTAAATTAATTACTAAAAAATTTGTTAAAATTCTTCTTTCTTGAATCACCATTATGTATATGCTCAATAATCAGTGCCTATTCTGACAGTTATTAACAGTGGAAAATCCGGGCTTTGGATGGTCGACCCCTTCTTGCCGGGCTAAGTTGGATGCTACAATGAAAAATACCTAATGCATTTTTATGAAATTTTTTGTTAAAAATTAACTGTAGATGTTTGTTAAGTATGAGCAAAAAGATAATTTAAAGAGAAGGATTTGTGTAGTCTTAAGTCTTGGACATGGGTGAAATTTGTCTTTATCTACAGCATTTCTTAATACACACCTCATAAACCATAATAATTCCTGGTTTGTGTGGAAATATGATCTCATGGGGTGTTGTGTAATTCGTAGCTGTAATCGAGCACATCTGCATGGCGATGCCCCCTTTAGTGTCCTTCACTGCGACTTGGAAATCATAATACCGGCCTGACTCTAGGCGTCGCTGAAGCACAACATTAGCCTGACAGACTGAATTGTACTTAGTGCAAGGAAGGGAATCAATCTTGACTGTGGAGGATGAGGCATCACCGACAAACTCGAAAGTAAGTGGATAGTCGAACTCTTCATCGGTGGCACGCAATCTATAGATAATTGAGCCAACTTGCGCGTCGGTGGGTACCAGAACAAGCCGCATGCGTGTTGATGGATCGAACTTTGGATCCACTCCAAGCACATTACATGGATACAGTATACAAATAACGAGGCTGAATGTCAGGAGTCGATAAGCGGCCATTGATCTCAGTGTTAAACTTAGCAAGCAACCAATTCTTTTAATTGAAATAGGCTTATAGAAGCGTGATAATATCGGATTGGTAACAGTGATATATACTCCAGTTTTTGATGTTTATGTGGAAAGTTTTGTGAGGCAGGGAACTTTTTTATGTCTTTATTGTGTTTTTAATAAAATGCGTTATTGTTTGACAGTGATTGCGGTTACTGCCAATACTGGAAGCCATCTAAAGTGAAAATGAAAAGATTACATTTATTTACAATAGTAACACAAAACAAAAAGTAAGGAAGCTATTTTCCAATTATTCTTATTGGAAAATCCTTTCTATCCTTTTCCCAACAAGCATTACATACGTTTTTGAAGATTTAGGGGCCACGCCCATTTTATAATTTATCTCAAAAAATGAAATGCAGTCTTACTTCATTATATTTTGCAGTTTTGTATCCCTTCTGCTTACACAAAAACCCCATTATTTAGTTTTTCGCTACAGGGACGATGTCACGGCGTTATGTTCGATTCTTATAAAACTTTGGAATATAGTCAAGCATTAATAGAAACACGTATTTCCAAAGCTTGGTTTGTTTATATACAGAAAAAAAGAAATGTTCTGACAAAAACTGTATTTTTAAACGATCGTTCCTATGGGAGGTAAATGCTTTAGTGGCCCGATCTTGACCAGTTTTGCATTGTATCTTAGTTGATGTCAAAGAAGTTTTTGTGCAAAATATTTAGTCAACTCCAAAAACGCGCTGTTTTTTAAGCAAAAACACCATTTTTTGACGATCGTTCCTATGGGAGCTATATGCTATAGTAATCCGATCTCAAAATCTGCTTTTGACATACAAACTCCCTGCAAAAAGAGTTAAATTTTTGCTAGCTTCAAAACTCTGGGAGGAGTTTGCATTAAAATAGACGGACAGACGGACATGGTTATATGAACTCGTCTCGTCGACCTGATCAAGAATATATATACTATATATAATCGAGGATGTCTCCTTCTCTGCGTTGCAAATTTCACGACAAAGCTTATGTACTTTTTTTGCAAGGGTATTTACCCAAAATCTAACTTTGTCTGCCTTTGAGGGGTAGTCAAAAATAAAAAGGGGTACTTTCCAGTATGCAGATTTAAGGACATGTGTTAGCTAAGTCTAGATAGAATATGGTGTTTAAGTTATAGCCTTTTCAAAAAGTTGGTGTTGCTGGTTGAGCGGAAGGAGTGGGCGTTGCACAAAACCGTTCACACTTGATTTGCTGCCAAGCATCACGAGTCTGTCCTCCAAATTTCAATTCTCCATCTCTTATGGTTTCCGAGAACCATTGGTGAGGACGAACAGATAGACGGACGGACATCGCTTAATCATATTGTCTTATCGTCCTGATCAAGAATATATATGCCTTATGGGGTCCCCTCCCCCCCATTCTATGTGTTACATACCTTTTGGACAAGCAAATACATGGTATAATAATCATATCGAGTATGGACGTTAATATACTGCTATAAGAATTTACCCCACGACGAGTGATCATGCCTGTAGGAGTGGAGCTTAATGCAATTATTGGTAATAAGGAGGAGTGGAAAAAATTGTGGTATGCACTTTTATAGACTTTCACATACTTAGTCCACCTACCGTCTTTCATGATTCTAGCGTTTCTGGTGTTCAAGTTATAGCCTTTTCAAAAAGTGGGTGGTTCTGGTTTGGTGGGAAAGAGTAGGCATGGCGTGGAGTCTATCCTCCAAATCTTAAGTCTCTATCTCTTATAGTTTGAGAGTTTTGACTCCTGGCACCTGAGTCGTCGATGTCACCTCCGCCGTATTTGCCCAGCATTCCATCTATTGAGTCCATTTCTGCGTGTTTTTCAGATGTACAGTCCGCTGTCGTTAATGTTTCTCAACAACAACCCCTCTCTGTTGTTGCTCCTCGGAAACAGTTTTTTGTTTCACGGCTTTCCTCGGATACCACCTGTGAGGCAATTGCAAAAGATGTCGCAAGTAACACAAACCTTGAGGTAAAAATTCTTAAATTCACGTTCTTTCAACCGAGAGCGATCGCATCTTTTAAAATAGGCGTCTCAAATTATGCATTCGAATTACCGTGCGATCCATCATTTTGGTCAGCTCACATGGTGGTCCATAATTTTAAGCCTAAGTTAAGGTCTCAAAAAACTAATTTCGTCTTCAAACGTAAGGGACATTTTGTCTAAACTTAGAAATTCGCATAAAGATAGTTTCTCATTTGATAATGACATTATTGTTTTTTCAGTAGTATGGCTAAGTCCTAGTGTTCTGAACAATGAAGTCTTTTGCACTAGGATTGTTTCTTATGGATGTGACCGCCCTGCTCAACGAGGAGGTGGGATTCTTATTGCCGTAAATTCTTGCCTTCGCTCTGAACTTGTCTACACCAACCTGTCTGATGAAATTGAATTCAAAAATTAATTTTGCACACGTGTCCATCTATGTTTCATGTTTACATTTTTCGCCTGCCTCATGCCCAGATACTTATTCAAAACATGTTACAATGATAAAATCAATTTATGACCTCACCCACGATAAAGATTTTTTTATCGTGCTTGGTGATTTTAATCTTCTCAATGTCTCTTGGTCACTCAACAATGAATCAAGCTGCTTACTTCCGCCTGGTCAACTTGATTTCCTTGATAATCTGCTCTAACTACTCTTGTTTCAACTTAATTTCGTAGTCAAACACTTAACTTAACTAATCACTTAACAGATATCTTGGTCTTGTTTTTACGAACGATTACAGTAGAATGGCTGTGTCAAGATGTCGTCCTGAATCTCTACCGGAAGACTCTGACCACCCTACTTTGGAAATCTCCCTTTGCATCGCTAATTGCTTTCAAGTTCTTTCTTTATTATTTCCACAAGGTCGTCCCTGCTTTCGTGCAACTGATACCTTTTACAATCTCTTAGCGACATTTTTGCATCTTGTTTCCTTTGTATACTCCACCAGTAGCAAAGTTGAAGCCACCATGGTTTAATTAGCACCTTGTATTCCTAAAAAACGTTAAATCAAGATTCTATTAGAAATTCAAGAAGTCGGGTTCGTCGCTTGATTTTACTAGATATTCGTAAGCAAATTCCAATTCAAGCGCGATCCAAAAAGTTTTTACAATTTTGTGAGTTCTAAGCGTAATTCAGCTTTGTATCCATCGTCGCTTATTCTTTTTCGTTGTCCCTTTACTTGAGGAGCATCATACTTAGAAAAATATAATGGCTCTGAAGAATTCCTTCTCCACTGGTGCTGATAACGTTCCTAGTTGTGTTCTTAAAATGTGCGCAAACTCTTTATGTAAGCCTTTACACAATCTTTTTAATCTTTCGCTCCTGTGTGGTTCATTTCCGGTGATTTGGAAGGAATCTTTTATAATTCCTCTACACAAAAACGTAACAGGTTGGATGTTACAAATAACCCGGGTTCTTCCAAATTGTCCGCTATACCCAAATTAATTGAAAAAATTGTCATTGGGAGTATGCAACATTTCTGCAAACCAGTCATTTCGTCATCTCAATGGATTTCTTAAAAAGAGGTCAGCAGTTTCTAACCTACTGCAATTCACTTGTCTCTTTAATCGTAGATTTCTTTAATCGATCTCAAACCGATGTCATATATACTGATTTCAGTAAAGGTTTTGACTCAGTTAACCGTGATCGCCTACTGTTGAAACTGAACTTATTGGGCCTTCCTGCAGCACTTTTAAGCTGGATCAAGTCTTACTTAAAGAAAAGATTTCAACGTGTCTTGTTTCGATCTTCGTTATCAAAACTCGTCCAAGTCACATCTTGTGTTCCTCAATGTAGCCATTTCGGTCCGCTTTTATTTAATTTCTTTATTAATGATCTCCCTCTTGCTTTGTCTTATTCTCGTGTCCTAATATATGCTGATGATGTCAAATTATGTCTGTCATAATTTTAGAGGTGGTGTTTATTTAATTTATTACATCTTAATTGTTTTAAGTGAAAGTTCATGACTTATCATCGAAGCATTCCCTACTTGTTTACTTATAAGATTGATAATGTCGAATTGGAGCGTGTTTCCACATTTAATAACCTCAACCTTTCGACCTCAACTTTCCTTCAACCATCTAATTTCTACTCTTGTCAATAAGGCGAGAGGGGTTTTTGGATTCGTTAAACGTGGGTAAAAGGAGTTTAATGACCCATACATCACAAAAATCATTTTCATGTCACTTGTACGCCCATTTATCAAATATTGCTGTTGCGTTTGGGCCCCTCAATATAAAAAACATCAAAAACGTATCGAGTCAATTCAGAAGCAATTCCTCTTATTTGCCCTTCGTGGCCTCGACTGGAATCCTAGTCTTCCCAGGGTAGGCTTCTTTTTATTGACCTTCCATCATTGGCACATCGTAGAATCGTTTTACGAACCGATTTTCTTAACAGACCTGTTGTCGGCCTAATTGGTTCTCCCGACCTTCTTAGTCAGCTTAGTTTTTGTTTCCCAAGACATACAGCTAGGAATTTTGTTCCACTGGCTTTACAAAGATGCACAACTAACTTTGTCCTTCACGATGCTTTTCGCGTCCTTTGCGCTAATTACAATAATTCGTATGAGATCCTTTCACCTGAAATCGCACCGGTTGCACTTAATTCGTCGGTATTTTCGAGATTCCGGGAATTCTATTTCTGGCGACGACTTCTTGCAATCCACATTACCAAATTTCTGATATTTATTAATTTCACGTCTCTGGCCACACATAGCTGTGAGTAAGGGCATAGCTTGCATAATGCAAATAAATTTCCCCCAACGGGTCAGATAGTGGGTATATTTTACTTTCTTATATGGGTATATTTTAGATTACTTTAAGATCATACCTTAATTATATATTATTATTACATCGTTACCACGATAGTTTTTATCGTATTTTGTAAATTTACATTAGTTAACATATTTCAATAAATAAATAAATAAATAAGAATAATTGGAAACAACTTTTCAAGAGTATTTAAGTTTCGAAAAAGCCTAAAATAGCTCTTTAGAGCCTTTTTAATTTAGTGAATAGTCTTATCTTGGTAAACATTTAACAAAAATTGGAGTACTGAAATTAATATCAACAACAACAAACTTTAACAATATTGGAGGCCTAGTTTAAGTACATTTATGATTAAATATGTGATTAATACGTTCTTGTCTTTATATCGTTTTGATCTAAAGAATGTCAAAATGTTAGGAAACAAATATATAAAGACCCCAGATTTAACACACATTATTTATTTTATAATAAATGCATCTGATATTTAATATGTAAGTTATGTTGCAAGTCGACAACAAGTTTACAGATACCATGACCTAAAGGTATTTTAAAAAAAACTGTGTATGTAATGAGTATAATAATATTTTGAGAATATTTAAGCCATTTCCAGTTTAATTCGATGTGATATCGATTCAACAATTTTTCCTGGTCTTAGCCGGCATTTTTAGTTCAGTGTAGTGGCATTGAAAAACTCTCCCGCCTGTTCAATGTTGAACGTGTTATGAATGTATGACTAATAGACTATTAATAATATTTGTAGTTGAGGAGAATTGTATAAGCACGTAATAAAAACAGGGTTTAATTTGCTGACTATGACTATGACTTAAAAATGAAAAGAACATTTTTCAAATATAACTTCACCTTTTGCTCCTGTTTGATGGGCAATGTTATATAGCTGAAATGGAGGTGTGCACAAGATGACCAATTACTTGTAGTGGACTGGACTCAAATTTGGTAGTGCTACTGCTATCACTGCACTATAATTATGACTATTACTCAACAGTAGCACGATACCTGACCAAGGGTTTATTTAGTACAGCGGGAGACTCTAGCCGCAAATTATTGGTTGTACCTTTGGTCCAGTCTCTCATTAAAAGTGGCCCTTCATGGAGCTTCGTTGTGGCTGTGGTTTAAAATACAAAGGAAATAAATTCCAGTAAGAACGCTATCTTCAGCCTTGCCGAAGATGTATACAGTTCACGACATCTTTTGTGGTACGCCTTTTTTATACTTTTGCAAAAAGAGTATATTAACTTTGTCATGAAGTTTGCAACGCAGTGAAGGAGACATCTCCGACTATATAAAGTATATATATTCTTGATCAGCACGACGAGACGAGTTCAAATAACGATGTCCGTCTGTCTGTCTGTCTGTCTGTTTCAATGCGATTTCCAGCCAGAGTTTTCAAATAAGCAAAAAAAATTTAAACGCAGAAAATTTTCTTCTCCTTGCAGATATTTGCTATGTAAAAATCAGTTTGATCGGATGACTATAGCATATAGCTCCCATAGAAACGATCGTTCAAAAATGATGTTTTCGCTTAAAAAACCGCGTGTTTTAGGAGTTATCGACTCAATATTTTGCACAAATACTTTTTTGACATTAACAAAGATACCGTGCAAAAATGGTCAAGATCGGGCTACTATAGCATATAGCTGCCATAGGAAGGATCGGTCAAAAATTATGTTTTTGCTTAAAAAAACAGCGTGTTTTTGGAGTTATCAACTCAATATTTTGCACAAATACTTTTTTGACATCAAAAAAGATACTGTGTAAAAATTGTCAAGATCAGATTACTATAGCATATAGCTCCTATAGGAACGATCGGTTAAAAATACAGTTTTGTTAGAAAAACTTGTTTGTTCTTCGATAAAGGCAAACTAAACTTTGCTATTACGTGTTTTTGTTAATGCCTGACTCAAATACAGAATTTTATAAAAATCGGATATAAGGGCGTGGTACCGTCCATACAAATAAAAACTTAAAAATTGGCTTTCTCTGTAAACAGACGAGATACAAGATTGGAAAATGTAGTGAAGTTTGACTACATTGCCTTCTTTAAGACAAATAATAAAATGGGCGTGGCTACGTATATGATTCTTTTTGGAAAATTATAAAAGGATTTCCTAATAAGAATAATTGTGAAAACGTTTGCAAGAGTATATAAGTTTCGGCATAGCCGAAAATAGCTCCCTTACTGGTTTTTTCTTCTTATTCGTGTGGTGGCTACTAGTTTCAGTGGTCCGATCGTACTGATTCCGACCAATGTGTCATCGTAATAAAATACAAGGGTCTGTGCTGCTTGTGGATGATAGCTTCAAAACTGAGGGAGGAGTTTGCATACATACAGACAGACATCCAGACGGACAGACAGAAATCCAGACAGACATACATCCAGACGGACATGGCTATATCAACTCGTCTTGTCAACCTGATTAAGAATATATATACTTTCTATGGACGGCCACGCCTCCTTCTGGGTGTTAAAAACTTCGTGACAAAACTATAATACTTTTCACTTCGTGAAGAGTATAAAAATAGACATAACGCAATAGAGGTAGCTAGACCCTGACCCTGACTATGATACATTGATCTATGCTGACTTGGCATATATTCAAGTTCATCCGCTACATGCCTCGCATTAGAGCGCCATTGTTGTAAACCTTATAATGGTACACGCAATGTTAAATAAAATCTGGGGAGATGCAGGTCCTATTGTTCATCAATGTCTGGCAATGTGTTAAATGCGTACCATGTCTCAAATTTGCACATCATTACTTTTTATGATACATTGCAAAGT
Source organism: Phortica magna (assembly GCA_037044515.1). NCBI lineage: Eukaryota > Metazoa > Arthropoda > Insecta > Diptera > Drosophilidae > Phortica > Phortica magna. The sequence goes on from JBAMBP010001251.1 coordinate 40,157, forward strand.
TTCTCAAGTATCATTCTTTTATTGATTCGTGGAGACTTATATTGTTTTTCAAATTTCACAATGAGATACAAAGTATATTCAAAGTTTGAATTTTAAAATTATTATTATAGCAAAACTGATAGTCAAGTTAATGCACTAATGTTGAAAACTGGCTATAGCTGGAGCTTCGACCATGAAATGATATTGACTTTATATTCTAGTTAATGAACAAGTTTTGAAAATTGACTATGACTGTAGCTTCGCCTATGAAATGAAATAACTTTGAGAGCTCCGGCTCTAAAATATTTTCATTTCTCGATTTAATTTTTCATTTTCGTAGTCGTAGTTATTTGAGTCAATGGAAATAGTCAAGTAATGTTAAACCCTGAATAAAAACGTAGCTAATTATCATCAGTTACAAACAAAAAATTGTTTTAAAGTGTGATAAACAGCAACATAAATTAAGACACCACCACAATCTTGCCGTCAATCTATTCGGAAACTAAGAAAACTGACAGAGAACATGTTTGAGTATAAAAACCCAAGACAAAGCCTTTTTCCAATAAAATTAATAACATTTGAGGAAGCTACGAATTCACCCTTTTGACATGAAAACCTGTTGTCACAACTGAATGGGTGGTACAAGAAGTTTTTAACCCAAAAGGCAAGTTTTTCTAAGAAAAACAGTATTTTTAACGGATCGTACCTATGGGAGCTATATGCTATAGTAGCCCGATCTTGACCATCTTTGCACTGTATCTTTTTTTAAGTCAAAGAAGTTTTTGTGCAAGTCAATAACCCCAAAAACAGACTGTTTTTCAAGCAAAAAAGTAATTTCTGATCGATCGTTCCTATGGGAGCTATATGCTATAGTAATCCGATCAAACTGATTTTCTCCTTAAAACTCCCTGCAAGAAGAAGAAAATTTTTTGCATTTGAATTTTTTCGTTAACTTCAAAACTCTAGGAGGAGTTTGCATTGAAACAGACAGATGGACATGGCCATATGAACTCGTCTCGTAGACCTCATCAAGAATATATATACTTTATATAGTCGGAGATGTCTCCTTCTTTGCGTTGCAAACTTCACGACAAAGTTAATATACTCTTTTTTTAAGAGTATTAAAATGCTACCACTCTCATTTCGGCATCAAAATATTTTACGCCTCACTGTAAATATAAGTATGAAGTTTCAAGTCAATTGGTTATTAAACAAAAAGGCTTTCATTTTGTTTGGCAGGTACCAGTTCCAGTGGTCCGATCTCAATGAAAATTTCTGACTGGATTTGGTCTGGGCACGTTAAATAACTACTTGTAAAATTTCAGCCCTCTATCTTACAAAACAGAAAAGTTTTTCATAAAACGATTTAAGTTTTGTTCATATATCTTCTTCTGATCGTATTGGGGTTACTAGTTCCAGGGGTCTGATATTACCGGTTGCAGCCAATGATTTGACTGCAAAAATGTGACTCTTTGCTAAATTTCAGGTCGATACCTTGCAAACTGTGGGAGAAGATCGTATATTCGCAGTTAGACGGACATGGTTAAATCAGCGCGTCTTGCCTTCCTGATCATGAATATATATTTTATATGGTTGGATATGTCTCCTTCTGGGTATTATAAGCTCCATGAAGATGTAATAATACTGTTCATTGCGTAAAGAGTATAAAAAACCGACGTGAAAAGGCGCAAATTTTCTTGCTGTATTGTCGGTTCGAACACCAGAAGAGATAGAAACATGAAAATCTGAATGTCGACCGGTTGTAGAAAATAGATGTAGAATAGAAACGGAGCCCAAAAAAAAAAAAAGCGTACAACAATTGTTCTACTCTCGCCTCTGATTTCTTAAATTTTAAACAGTTTTAAAACGAGCAAAATAAATTACACAGTTTTTTTTTTAGATTTGAGGCGATCATGGGTACAAGGTATTATGTTATCAACCAAGGCTTTTTTTTAGTTTTTGGCCACCTTTTGTGTTTAAATACCTTAATATGCGTAGACTGTTTACAGAATACCATTGTAAGAGAAATTGAAGATCAGACTGAATTAGACTTTGTTGGGTTGTAGAGTTAAGAGACAGATTCTTGATCTTAATCGAATTGAGTCATAAAGCCGGTGAATCGGATAAAAGTAGATAAACGTTTGGCGATGCGTATTGATCTCAATGGTAAATTATGTTAATTAATTTTACAGCTAGAACAAAATTTAAAATATAGAATATAGAACTTTTTGTTTAACTCAATTATAATAAAAACGTGCTCTTAAGCTATGAAACCAAACACACAATCATTACTTTAAATATAATGACAACCGTAAATAAAATTTTCTATCATTTTAGGATGCTTATGCAGAGCCGGGACAAGACAATCGTAACATTGCGGGCATGGAGATTGTTGTAATTGTGCAAGATGTTCAAGATCAACCTCCGGTATTTACTTTAGCTCCGCCAGTAACCAAGCTTCCAGCTGGCATTCTACCTGGAGACAAGGTAGATTAAAAATTTTAATTTAAGACACATACATAATATATTTACAGAAAAACATCGACAATCTGGACAGTTAGAAATCTAACAGTTTCTGATTTATTGAATCATACTCATATGTATGTGCTTTATTTAATGATAACTTGCCAAAGAAATTGTATTTAAAAACTAGTAAGCACGGTATGGTTGAGTATACTTAATATTGTAATACCCTGCACACACGAATATATATACTTTATGGGGTCTCCCTCACCTCCTTCTATGCGTTTTATACATTTCGGCCAAACAAACACAATATACCCTGGTACAGTATATGCAGGGTATAAAAACGAAATAAACAATAATTCTAATTAACTATGAACAACACGTCAAATGATTTCCTAGCTGTCAGGTTTTGGTATTGTTGAAAATCGTTGGTAAGTAGGAATAAAAAATGATTGCATACTTACAAAGTACTGCTCTCGCTTTGCAATGCATTGCTGCATAGTATGAAATAGTAGAGAGTAATAATTTGTAGAGCTATTAACTTGGTAAAAAATAAGCGGTGCTGATTGAGCGTGAAAAAGTGGGCGCGTGACCACCCGTGACTATCTTCAAAGTTTCAAGTCTTTAGCTCTTATACTTTCTGAGAGCCATTGGTGAGGATGGATGGGCGAAAACACATGGCGATATTAACTCGTCTTGTCCGCCTGTTGAAGAATAGGGGGGTTGTTATGGGCAATGACTTATTACAACCGTTACAATTTGAAGTGTAAAGGACTCCCGGTTCTTGGGATACCAGGTAGCCCGCTTTAGAATAATTTGTAATTTTGCCGCACATCTGAGCGCTCCCGAATAAATGACACACAAATTTGGTTTCAAATTTAAAACCGTTTCTTATTTTTATTGACAAAAAAATTCAATAATTGACTTAAGGTTCGAACTTAAGTGCTGTTTGCTGCCGCTGGTCATGGGGAGTCATCCTCCATCCTCGTCTTGGCGCTGGTTGCCGTTTCCACTCAACCCGCTAGACTCCAAGTTGGGCCGCGGCTGTTGCGAACCGCTGATGCTCACGTCTGCGGATGGCTGGTTCACCTCGATTTTGCACCACACACTTAGCTTCAGGTCGCACCCAGTCGCCCGTTGCGGAACCTAGGGTTAGCTGACGCTGTCTTCACCAGCTGCCGCTCGGAATCCTGCAAAGAACTTGGCGTTTAATTCCTTTCAGTGTCGGCGTATTACCGCGCCACTGGCTACTCTAGCAACGCACTAAAAAATGTTTGGGACCTTGCAAAATAAAATCTTACCCGGCTTAGGTCAGTCTTGCTTGCAGCTAAAGTGAGCGCTTCGATTCTGAGCAAAGGTTGTGTTTCTTTTTGTCCAAACAAGATGAGAGCTCTGTTTGCCAAAACCTGACTTGCCTTATTAAATGCTGCCTCAACTAGTTGGGAATTGCAAATTCATCCAAAGCTATTCTGCTGGCGCAAATATTACGTCTGTCAGTCAGGCCTGTGCCTGTCCGTCCCACTGGCTGCAACGCCAACCGTCGATTAATACGCGGTAGGCGGCGCCAAAAAGATCGCAGCGCTTCAAATGCTGAACAAACTACAATGTTCAACTATTTTCGCCAACACAATTCGCGTCCTCACAGAAGGTACAGGGTATTTCGAAGTTGGGGACACTCGATTGCAATCCTTCCTGGTTTCTTATTAAAATTGGTACATCTCCACAACTATGACATATACGTGTCGGAAATTGTGTATGCAGGTTTAGTTAATATACGTCTTTAAAAATGCATACCAAAACCACAATTTTTATACTCTTCACGAAGTGAAAAGTATTATAGTTTTGTCACGAAGTTTGTAACAGCCAGAAGGAGGCGTGGCCGACTATATAAAGTATACATATTCTTGATCAGGATGACAAGACAAGTTGATATAGCCATGTCCGTCTGTCTGTATGTATGCAAACTCCTCCCTCAGTTTTGAAGCTATCGAAATTTTGCACAGACCCTTGTATTTTATTACGATGACACATTGGTCGGAACCAGCGAGATCGGACCACTGGAACTGGTAGCCACCACACGAAAAGAAGAAGAAACCAGTAAGGGAGCTATTTTCGGCTATGCCGAAAATTATATACTCTTGCAAACGTTTTCACAATTATTCTTATTAGAAAATCCTTTTCTAATTTTCCAATAAGAAAAGTCTTAAAGGAGGCAATGTAGTCAAACTTCACTACATTTTTCAATCTTGTGTCTCGTCTGTTCACAGAGAAAGCCCATTTTTAAGTTTTTAGGTGTATGGGCGGTACCACGCCCTTATGTCCGATTTTTATAAAATTCTGGATTTTGGTGAGGCATTAATAAAGACACGTAATAGCAAAGTTTGGTTTGCTTATATTCAAGAACAAAAAAGTTTTTCTAACAAGAACTGTATTTTTAACCGATCGTTCCTATAGGAGCTATATGTTATAGTAGCCTGATTTTGACCATTTTTACA
>JBAMBP010001252.1:0-39438 GCA_037044515.1 Phortica magna
TGGTCAGGCAGGTGACATGCGTCAATCAACGCAAAATGAAAAGTCGGCGGCGCGAGAAAGTGTAGCGAAAGCCGAATTCAAGACAATAACTATAATTAAATACAACTACAACTACAAATTCAAATAACACAAAATTTTCATTGAACAAACAATTAAAGAATGCATATTTCATTTAATTAAGAAACCAGCAAACTAAAACAAACAAACAAATGAGCGAGTGATCATGAGAGCGAGGAGATCGAGCGCGATGAGCCAACAAGTGATCTAATGAAAACACATTTACATGTGAATTGGCTAAGCAGAAATGTATATGTGTATATATGTGTGTGTGTGTGTGTGCCAATCTATGAATGAAAAAATATAACGTTGATGATAATGATAACCATGTTGATGACAACGTTGTGCGTTAGAGAGGGGGAGGGAGGGAGAGAGAGGAAGATTGATTGCACGCGCTCACCCATCACATTGTTGTCGTTATTTGTGGCATCATCAGCGCTTGCGGCACGCTTGAATGGATGCGATTTGCGATTCTTGAGCCTCAAGCGAAAATCGGCGCTTAAAACGCGCATTTTAGTTTTGTTTTGTTTTGTTTTGTCTGTCACACAACACCGCTTTGCTTTGCTTCGCTTTCAGCGCCTTTTGACCGGCTTCAATGATTTTGATTACGATTACGTTCGGAAGTGGAACACCCGATAGTACAACAACTACAACAACAATACAGTCACACAATCCCCCTTTAAGTTAAGTAGATTGAACAATAAATAACACTTTATACACCAAACGAACGAATAAACGAACAAACGACCGAACGAACGAAAACCGTGCTTGTAATTCAAAACTTTCGCGTTAAACACGCTTGAGCAAATTTGTTCTAGTTTTTTGTATCTTTTTCTCTTTCTTTCTTTCTTTATTTCTTTATTTTCTTTTCTTTTTTGTATTGTGTTGTGTTGTGTTGTGTTGTTTTTGGGCGCTTCTTCCGTTGTACGTTGTACCTTAATACGATCGCTTTCAACTAAATATTCTTTAAACGTCTGCGGTTGCGGTTTAACTTAAGCCATCATTACTCGGTATCAAATCTCATTTCTGGCATTCCTGTTTGTTACCCTCATTGTTGCCAGCCCTGGGTGCCATGTTTATTGACAAATACAAATGATCGAATGGTTTCCAATAACTTTTTGCCACAATTCGAAAGTTTACAAATGTTTTAAATTACATCTCAAATTGTTTCTTATACAAATGTCTGTTGTTGTTGTTTATGATTTTTATTATTATTATTACTATTTGTGGTTTATTGAAAACGCGCTCTCATCGATCGCACAAATGATTCTATGAACCGTAACCGTGTCTATAGTTAAGTGAAAATTACGCGTTTGCTATTGATGAACTTCAACGCTGCTTGTTCGTTCATAGACTGACTGTATAACTGACTGAGTGACTGTGGAAGTGACTATAATACTTCTGCGCTTTTGCGATTTCAGACCAGCCGATATACATACATATGTATAGATATGATTGAGTGTGTGTGTGTGTATGTCTGTTTTGTTTGTTTGTATGTCTATTTGTATATTAAATTGGCTTGGTCATGACATCGCTGTGTGGAGCGTTTGTGATGCGGCGCTCTACGATTTAGAATGCTAACTTTATTGTTTAACTATCTCAAAAGCAGCAGACTTTTTGACTTAATACTAACATACACACAATGTACATACATAACCGATAGGGTAACGCGCCATACAGTGCTGTCGTACCTATTAAAGTTACGTACGATACATCTAGATGACGCTGAAATGACGATTGCGAATGTTGATAGTATCGTTTGGCTTGCATGTGAGAATTACCATATAGTTAGTATATTGTAGTAGCTACTAGTAACGACTAAATGTATTTAATAGCAGCGCTCGTACGTAACTGCCTAATCCCAGGCTACAGCTACAGTTGTACAACGACACTGCGAAATTGTCGCTTATCAGCTACAATATCATAAATTTAAACACATGTATGTACATATAGGTATGTATCTAGATGCACACAAACATGTACACAATATGTATTTTGCTAAGCGTTTTTTGTGTACTTAATGTCATTTGTTCTGCTCTGCTACTGCCGTGGGACAGTCGCGTTAAAGTCAATTGCAAAAATAAAACAAAAACAAAAAAGAATAAACTTTAACAAATCGCTCAAGTTCTGTCAGCAAATTATGCGACAGGCCGTCGTTTTTCCGTTTGCTTTTGAAAGCGATAAGCCAACACACAAAACAAATTCTTATCAGTGATAACCATTCTTATTTTTTTCCCTCTGCGTTATTGTAGGGTTGTCAGGTGCAAAGAAGCTACAATATAAACCCAACCGCCCGCTCTCAGCTAAACATGCGCCCACGCTAGCGATTTGGCCTGTTGCTGCTGCCAGCACAAACTGACCTTTCGCACTTCGCGTAAAAAAATGTTTGATCACCTTATTTTGCTTATGCGATTCCGTGCACTTGACTGTTAAGAAAGGCAAAGCAGCAATATTTGCTAACACTGAAAAAATTAAGCGCTTTCAAATTGCCAAATATTTGGTTTTGAAAGTAAACTAACGGTTTCTAATCACATACACCTACGCTGACGCCGGTGCGCAATTGTTGCAGGCAGTGTTTGTTGTTGTCGCCCGGTTGACATTTATTGCTGCGCAGCAACAGCGGTTTCTCTAAGCCCAGCCAACAATACATACAGCAGAGGAGAGCAGAGCTGTCTCAGTAGCCCTGACGGTGCTGGAAATTATAGATTTTAATGAGAGCAAAAGGCGGCAAGTCAAACAACCACGGCAATGTAACGAAAACAAAACGAACCTGCAGAGTATTAAATAACGAATAAACAAAAACAACAATGTTGGCCACCACAATGAGAAAGTAAAGAGTAAAATAACACACACACACACCACCAAATATCAATGCAATGTTGAATCCCTAAACTCCCAACTAAGGCATAAACTTCCACATAAAAACAAAAGTGAAATAACAACAACAACGAGCATCAACAAGAAACACAGTGGCGTAACAATGTCATCTGGGGTCCGTGGCAAATTTAGCAAATGGGCAAGAGTTTTTTTCATAGCACGCATGATTTTAACAAATTCTGATGCAAATTTGTTCGATTTGATTAACTTGCCACGCTATTTTTCTTTTGAGCCGGTGACATTTTGCGCACTATTGGACCCCTATTGTTACGCCACTGAACAAACCACCTACACACACGAAAACAACGAACCGCATACTGCAGCAAATGCTCTCTGTAATGCCATCCCAGTCGCACTTTTGCATCAACTCTCTCGGCTGCCTACGACTTTAGGTAAAGGCCATGGCTACACACCAGTGCTGCCATTTTAGCCTTTTGCCGAACATCGCTGGTTAGCACTGTTGCTAAAAACCGAATATTGTTCGAACAATTTCTCAACTGGGGTTAAAAAGACTTTCTACTGTTGGCAACAGCATTTTGATTCTCTTCAAATTAATTCCTCTCTTTTTTGTTTTGAATGCCAAAAATGGTAATAAATTTGACAAATTCTTGGAATTTAGGCAGCGCATGACTGTGAGCAGGTGTTGTGGATGCTGGTGAGCTATGATAGAATGAGGTAAATTGAAAGAGCATTTGCATGCACTTTGCTTTAAATCAACCTACACACGCATACGAAGTTACATTTCGGCATAATCTCCGGGTTTATTTACTTAGTTGTTGTTTTTGTTAACGACTGTAGCTTACCGTTATATGCTTTATAGTATTTGCAAATAGAAAGTGTGTAGGTGCATTCTGAAACAATTCACAATAACAAACAAACCACAACGAAGAGGAAGTAAAAATGGAAATATAGCATCTGCAGCAGGGCAGCAGTGCAGCTGAGGTAGCAAATGCAGTATTTGTGCGCAAAATTATAGTCAGAAGTTAGGCATAAATGGGCGGCTACAGCTGCTGGAGAAAAGTAATAAAAATGTGGAAGCATTTGCCGCCACCACTGATAGAGCAGCTGAACATAAGCGGGTGTAAGAGAGCGAGAGAGCAAACGGACGAGCAAGTGAGCGAACAAGCGCAGGCACACATATATGTATTTCAGGCACACAGCCAAATCGAGGCATAGGCGGCAACAGCTAAAGAATCAGAGACTGAGTCCGGAGGCTGGGCCTCGAATGAACCGACTGAAGACGACGACGACGACAACAACGGCGGCGACGTGCTGGAAGGCGTTGAGTTATTAGAGTGTACACAATTTTTTGTTTCTTTTTACACTTCTTAAAGGTTAAAAATAAACTTGTTGATAAAAGTGTAAACTACATACATATGTATGTATGTATGTGTACAAAACAGGAGTAGGAGAAGAATTTTAAGACGAAAATTAAGAATAATCTAGCTGGCTTTGCGAGCGGCTAGCCCACACCTATGACAACGAAGCATTGGGATTTCGTTAGAATCCTTCTTGTTCGCTAAGAAACCTTAGAATTTTAAAAAGTATGCTGCATGATTCATATAACTTCAAAGGAAGCAGCGGTAATCGCGCGTTCTGTCAGTTTCTTCTTTCACAGATTCAGTTACTCATGCACACAATCACACATACACACAGAAATGATGCAGTTGTCTTTCTCAGCATGGCAAAGGTGGCGCTCTAAAGTGACTTACCAGCTTTTTGCAAGACGTTCATTTTAAGCCTTTTCGTGCTTTGCCTCTTGTTTGTGGACGTTGCCGACTTCGTTGTTGTTGTTGGGCTTTCCTTTGCCGCCACCTTTGTTGGTGTTGTTGTTCCTGCCGCCGACGCAACTACAGGCACGGCTGCTCCGGTTGCCGTCGGTGTCGCTCCTGCTGCGGTTTTTGCTTTCCTTGTGCTTAAAGTACGACTAAACACGTTCATTCAGTTGTGTTCTTTTGGTTTCACTTAACGATGTAAAATTTACAAAAAAAAAAAAATCCCAGGCTTGATTTGCACGCCTCAACCGATGTGATGCGCTTTATGACACAAACACAGATACAACACACATATATATATTAGTTTTAGCTCTTCTTCTCGTTGCTGCTGCTGTTGTTGTTGTTGTTCTTATACGCTCTATCACAAACAGTGCACTCGATGTTGTTGTAATTGCTTTCGCTGCTGCTGCGGCCGCTGATGATGCACATTTTCCTTCAAGTTCTTATTAAATACACCAAAAAAGCACGCGATACTTTTGCACATTTTAGCTGTTTTTATAATTATTTTCAAAATCCGGAGTATTTATTAAATTTATTTGAACCAAAATGCGCACACACGCACACACAATGGTGAACTTGCTAAGTGTAGCCTGGTTAGATAGATTTCATCGATTCTTACACCGATGTCATCGATGGTGTTAAGCCAACATCGATGTTTCTCCACACACACACACACACATTATGTTCGAACAACTTATGTTCGAACCAAAATTGGAGTGACATGCGCTAGGCCAATGCAGCAGCAGCCGTTTTACACAGCAAATAGTAAATAATGTGTGCGGACTTGTCTACACCAAAAACACGACGACATAGGCGAATTTAGCTACTAATCAACGAAGGCACTGCCACTCGTTTAGTGTATTCTTAGGAATTCTTCGTTAGGCAGCCCTTGCTTTTCCATCAAATTTGTCTATTTCGGAACGAACGAAAAAGGGACAAATTTCCGAAATTTTCTGTTTAATAGCAGTTATAAAACGAACAGATTTGTCCTCTTTTGAACTATGTTGTCGGTACATTAATCAAAAATACCCCAATCAAAACATTGTCATTTTTCAAATTTGTTTTTTTCCGTTATTTACGTGTGAGACTTTGCTGTGTTGAGGATGGGCGGGAAACGCAAAAGGAAAAATTCTATGGTGAATAAAAAACTCATGTTCGGAAGATGCTAAATAAACAGTGTTTATAAATAAATATCAACTCAATTTCGCTTGTTTTGTTGAATTCATTAAAATTTGGCCGCACTGGTCACAAATCATCGCCAGAGAGAGTGAGAGAATGAGAGTTGCGCAAGAAAAGAGGGTTTTTCGCCGGGCCTCAATTTCACATGAATTAGCTTGCAGTGCTGCCACATTAGCTTTTTTCCGGGTATATTTGTGCAATTTTGAACTTTGAGTGCGGAAATATATATCAATATGCGTGGTTGCCCTGAGCTGTGAAGGCCATTTAAGTGTGATTTACATAACCAACATATTAGTTTTCGGAGGGAGCAACGCTCCAGTTACTCGATTTATGATCCAAGACTAATGTTACTCTTATTGTTGACATAAAATCAGTGATGAAAATAAACAAAATTTTAACCAAAGTTGAATTGCTTACAAGACTTGTCTGTTTCCTTATAGAAATTGTCCAGTTGGATAAGCTCATTCTGTGCTGCTTTTTGAATTAAAAAGTAACAGCACTGGCGCTTATTTGGCATAATTTAATGCCTAATTTGCTTGCCCGTACTGAATTCGGTTTCGCTGACATGGTAGTTTGTCTGTTACGTTTGTCTGCCAGCCTCGATCAATCGTAAAATTCGAAAAAGCGAAAAGGTGCTTGAATTTTGCAAAGTGCGAACAAAGTCGATGGCGTAAAATATAAGATAAAAACTGAAAACAGAAGCAATAAAAAAAACTAAATTGATTATTAAATAGCCAAGTCACTATTTGATGAGTGTACTTACAAAGTATTATATACATTTATTTAATTGTGTGATTTCTCGATCATCAAATAAACCAAGTTTGTGTCAACTGTGAATTGTCAATATTGAAAGTTTGTACTAACCGTGAAAGTGACAAAATGAATTGTATATAAAAAAAAAAAAAAAACATATAAATAAATATGCAACAAAGTCGAACGGTCGAGGGCTATTAAAAAAATTCAAAACCCAAAAAACCGCAAACGAGCAAACAACAAGAAAAGTCAAAAATCAAATTTCCAATATCAGGACAAATTGCAAACGGTCAAAGATCAACTCGAAGAACGAATGCGTGAGAATTGTTTAACTTAATTGAATTGAAATACATCGAAACTGAGCGTTAAAGTGTTTTTTTTTTTTCTATTTGCTGTTGGGTTTGTCGATCGGCTTGTTGATTGGCGGGTGGGGTAATAGAGGTTTTTGATTGGCGAAAGCACGAGACTAAATGACGCCAACGACAACAATACAAAACGAAAGAATCAAACAATTGGATCATATGTATTGCCACAAATAGAAGACATGTAGATGTAGTCAGACAGACTGACAGTAGCATCATCATCGCAATTATGATCATCATAATCACATCATCATTTCCAGCACAGTTTATCGTCGTCACCATGATCAATTGATTGCTCATTAACGAATTGCGTTCGATGCTGTTTTTAAAAACCTTCCCCGTCCGGGCCGGTCTTGTTTTACTTTTTGCCGGCTTTCCAGTTAAAAATGTTTGTCGTGCCGGGATCTTTCCAGTTTGAAGTGTTGTTGCTGTTGCTGTTGCCGTTGTCATTGCTGACTGAATGCTTAGAGTAACCTTTTTTTATCGACCGCCGCTCCTGTTCAGTAAACACATGTGCATATACGACAAGCACTAATAACACAACACTAACAGCAACAGCTCTACACCAGCAACAACTAACTACAAAAACAATATCAAGAAGAAGAAAAAACACAAAAAAAAACATAAACACGTAAAAAGTCAGTCAGTAAATTGTTGCGCGCAAGAATCTCAACTTCTCAGGACAACAGCAACAAAAGTGACGCGCTGAACTGAAAGTCAGTGGCGCGTTAATTTTATAAGTAGTTAAAGACGTGATCGCCACTCTTTGTTTGCAACAAACATACACACACACAGACACACACACACATACAAACATACCTATAGACAAAAAAAAATCATATACACATACAATAGCATACAAGATCAGCAGCTCCAGCCGGCCACGTCCGCCGGCACCTGCAGCACTTCTTGATGCCCTGCTGCTGCTTCGACTGCGGCTGCTGCTGTTGCTACTTTGGCAGTGCTGTGCTATGCTGTTACCATCTTCAACTACTTGCCACTCGTTTAGCTGTCGCATGTTCCTTACACTCTACACTACGTCGCTAAAATCAACTCCAATTCCGCTGTCAACATCTTGGTCATCTCCTCATCCACCTACTCCATGAGTTAACGTTGTGCTACTCTTTAGTTTTTCTGTTGTTGTTATTTTTTTTTTTTGTTGGTGTTTTTTTTTAATGTCGAGATGATTTAAAAGTTCGTACTTTTTAAATCATGTTGAATATCTCGCCTTTTTGTTTTGCGGCTTGTTATAACTGCTCGTATCGTATTTCGTCTCCCGTTTTGCCACCGAACTTAACCAAAAGGTAGCTTTAACAGCAACAACAAAAACAACAACAACATTAGCACAGCAACCATCAGCGCAACAACAGTATACACCTGATATGATCGACGACAGCAATTGGCGAGGGCAAAGAAGCAGCAGCAAAAGAAGCAGCAGCAGAAGAAGTGCTTCACCATGTAGGCCAAATCGCAGAGTTGAGCAGCAAAGAGAGACAGAAGTTGAGTCAAGTCGAGCTGCTGTGTCAAGTCAGGCAAAGCAAAGCAAAGCAAAGTAAAGCCTAACCAACCCAACCCAAAGACAAGCCAAGCCAAACCGAATCGGCTCAAGCAGCTAAGCGAAGCGACCATACGACCAAACGACCGAACGACTAAGCGACAAGCTGACTGAACAGACTGCGCTGCTCAACACCGGCGCAATCTAGATGCCTTATTCTTTTGCTGTTGCTCAGTTTTTGCTGTTGTTGCTGCTGCTGATTTGCGTTTTTTTTTTTTTGTTTTTTTTTGCTGTTGCTTTTGTTTTCGTAGCACTCTTTAAAAGGCGTAAAGTCATCTGCCGAAAATGGCTTCTTCTTCGATGAGTGCCGCTGCTGCTGCTGCTGCTGCTGCCGATGCCACAATTCTACTTGTACAACGCTAAGCAGCTCCACTCAATTCGTTGGCAGCTCCTCTGCGGACATTTCAAGTGTTTGCTTGTCTTCGACTCGACTTGACTTGAGTTGAGTCGAGTCGACTTGGTATGGATTGGTTTAGTTTGGTTTGGTTAGGTTTTGGCTCGAACGCTCGCGCTTCTTCGAACAGTTCACTCATTGGTTTTATTTGTTGCCTAACAGACAGACGGGCACTTGAGCCTACTTGAAGACTGTCGCCTGTTGTTTTTCTTGTTGTACTTTTTGCCTTATATGCAAGTACATACATACATACATATGTATATTAATACATATATGTTTTGTGTGTGTTTTTTTTTGTTTAAACATTCGATCTTTTTTTTTTTTGTTTGCACTTTAATGCAGCTATCATTGTTATTTTTGTTGTTAGAGTTTGTTAAAACTGTTATGCTTTGTGCCTGTTGTATTTTTCATATTACTGCTCAATTGAACAAACTCACACACAGACATACTTAGCGCCTACAATGTCAATCTGGCTTATTTTTTCAAATAATAATTATTTTTGCAACGCGAATTTCTTAAAAATAACTCATTTTTTAGTTAAACCGTCCAAAAGGCAAAACACACACTAACACACGTCTCTGAAACCGTTCTACTCACACAAACACATCGTTGTGATGATCTCTTTTCTTTGTTTTTGTTTTTGACATGCTCGTACACCATACAACAATTGCTGTGCCGTTAGGTGCTCATGCCTGCATGTATGCATGTGTGTTGCTTTACACTCTTTTTTGTCTGTCTGTCTGTCTGTCTGTCTGTTTGTCTGTCTTTCTTGGGCTTATTGTGTGTTGCTTGAGTTATTGTTCTGCAGTTGAATACATTTCATCAGTTATCTATTACATAATTTAGTCATGAAGCACCTGTCGTCATATTAACGCCTCCTGTAGGGCATGCATGCTGTGCCACTGACTAAACCACTTGAATAACGAAAAATCAGACAAAACTCTCATAAACAGATATCACTTGACCAGTTAAGGTTTATTTTTTTTTTTCTGTTTTTGTTTTTGTATGGTTGTGCCATTCACAACGACAACGGCAACGATGATGTTAACGTTAACAACGTCGGTCGGTCGGTCGGTCGATCGATTGGTTGGTCGGTCTGTGCAGCTGCTGTCACCAGTGGCCAACTTTGTCCTCTTCATCTTCACACTTCTTATACTGGTCATGCTGCCGTTGCCTCTGTTTCTGCTGCTACGCTGCTGCAGCTCTTTTTATTTTTTTTTTTCAACATATCATCGACATATTTTATGTTGGCTCTTTATTTTCCTGGTAATAAGGTGTGAGAAAGGCAATAATCGTAAAGAACTAACAAATTGTTTTGGTATGTACAAGAAGTTAATCTGTATGTGTCCCTCTCCCTATATATGCGTGTGTGTGTGTGTGCGCTTGCATCTCGTACGCGCACAGTTTATACATTGGCGCACTATTGCAACTTCATAATTGACTTCGCTCTCTTGCACAAATTGTTTGTTGTTATTGGTGTGTGTGTGTGTTTCTTTATCGTTTTCATTTTTATACTACTTTGCGTACATTTGTTGTTGCTGTTTATAATAATGGTGTTGGTGATGGTGTTATTGTTGTTGCTTTCGTAGTCGTTAATTAATAAGATTTTTCGCTTCGCTTAATTATGCATCTGTTTTAGTTAATAACTTAATTAAGCAAACATGCATTAAATTGAGTGTTGCAGGTTGTTTGATTAGATATTAAGCTGTCATTTGAGCTGCTGCTACTGCTACAAATGTACGTACGTAGGTATGTTCATATACATACACATATACAACATTTTTGTTTGCAAAATTAGCACAGTTTTAATGATAAGCATTGAAACGCAAGCGTTCAAGCAAACCATCGTGCAAATACAGCTGTGCTAAATCAATTAACAATTAGCGTACGCTTATCAAGCCTATAAATGTACATATTTGTTTATTATCTTTTTTTATTTCGTCGCAAATGCCAAAAATAATTATACGAATATTGTTTATCTGTTTATTTAACTGAACTGGTATGCCAAATAGTAGATACATATAAGTGTTTGCGGACATACTTAGGCCATTTGATCGCGTACTTCCGCCTTTTCAATATACGCAATGGGATTAATTGAAGCTCTGTTTGCTTTGGCTTATAAACAACACACTCAAATACCAACAGATACATATACGCATAGAGACGACAATTCATCGTCAGCGTCTTCATTTTGCCGTTCTAATTAGCAAAAAAGTTTCCCATGGTTGTGTCCAGCATAAAAGCAAAATGTGATAATTGCTTTTAATTACATACGCCTCTTTTGTTGTTCTTCTTGTTGTTGTTTTCATTGTATTTTTTTTTTTTGCTTTGTGCAACATCTCTTGCGTTTAATTTCCACTTAAAAAATGTCATTGCCGTTGTCAAGTATGTAGTGCAAAATCCTGCTTGCGGAATGAAGGAACAAATTACAAAAAAAAAGAAAAAAACAATAAAAAACAGAAACGAAAGAGTTATGCTCTCACGCTGAACACGGACGCAGACACAGACGCACATACATACACACACACACACACACACACACAGAGCTATAGACGCGCACTTGTCGTTTTACTGCGAAAGACTGTTAATGTTGTAGTTGTTGTTGTTGTGCCGCTGTCTGCCTAAAAGTCACTTGTCATTATCCGCAAGTAATTCCTCATAATCGCCATGTTTGATCTTATTAAGACACCTTAACTTGTTTAGGCTACTTTTTTTTGCCTGACTGCCTGCATTTTAGCCTTGCTTTACTGCCTTTCTGTCCGCTTGTCCGCTTGCCCGCTTGCGTTTCGCCTTAACATCAACACAACTGTCTACACTTCTTGCCTACATACGCGTTACCTTCTCAACTCGCACTCCCTCATTCATGCCTGGCACTTGCTGCCATTTATTACTGTTTTTGTTGTTATTACTGAGGCTGCTGTGTGTTGTGTCTTTACCATTAAGTCGTTGTTGTTGTAGTATTGCCACTTGAGCTGGTGGTGGTGGTGGTGCTGCTGCTTCTGCTTCTGCTTCTGCTGCCGCTATTCAGCATTGTCTTGATTATAGTTTTGTTGTTGTTTTCCTTTGTTAATAATGCTGTCGTCTGGTTAACTCTTATTGCGTTGAGTTCACACCACGTAAGTGCTAACGACTTGTTTGGTACCTGCTCATTTGCTTTCTCATTCCATCGTCATCACTTGCTGTCTTTTCAATAACAATCACAGTAATAACAGCAGCAGCAGCAAACGCTGCAGATGTTGATGTGTATGTGTGTTTGTTTTTGTTTTTGTTGCTACAGGTGCTTATTGTGTATATGTATATGTATGTAAGCATTCGTCTGTACGTTGGGATAAACGGATAATTAAATTGACAAACTTATATGCGTTTGCATGAATTTCAAATGAAATAAATTTCTTAACTACAATGCGCCTTACACGCGCCTGTTGATTTTTGATATTATTGCTTTATTGGTTGTTCTTTTTGCTATGAAGCAACAAAAAAAAAAACAAAAATAAAAACAAATTTTTAATGAACATTCAAATGGCACTGGAAATAAATCAAAAAACTAGCAATAAATCATGATGTGACAAATCTCATTTACTATCGTCAACAAATTTATGGTTTTTTTCTTGTTTTAATTTTTGCGCAATTTCCAGCTAAACAAACTTTGCTCTGTGTGTGTAATTAGTTTCTGAAAAGATCAGCAAAAATCTTTTAATTATCATTTCTGGCTTCTAGGAAATGATTATTTGTTTGTTTGTTTGTCATAAGCAAATAAAAAAAAAATTACTAATGCATCAAAAAACGACCGATTTTAATTTACTTTTATTTTCATTTTTTTTCGCTTTGTTTTATGTTACAGAAATATGCCACACAATATTGGATGTTTCGTCAAGTGGTTTTATCTGATATTGATTTTGCAAGCATTATGCTTACGCTGTCTTGAATGTCGTCAACAGCAGAATAAACATAAGAATGGCAATAATAACAATAACAATAATAACAACAACAACCACAACAGACAGCAAAGTAGCTATTCAAATGAACAGCAAAATAGCGACTTATATGATTCCATAGAGAACGACAGTAGCAGCGTTAGCAACAGCGGCGCCTTCAATGGTCATGGTCATGGCTATGGTCATGTCAATGGACATGGTCATGGTCATGGACATGGGAATCGTCGTGGCAGTGGTAGTGGTGGCAGTGGTGGTGGCGGTGGCGGTGGTGGTGGTGCACGTAAAAAACATCATAATAACCGAAACAACAATCACAATCGTCAAATGGATGACAATGATCTCTCGCTCTGGATTAACGAGCAACAATTAAAGATACTAAGCGGTATGTGCCTTTCATTATTTATTCAATTTAATATTATTAAATTCCTGCAATTTAGAACTGTTCTTTCCGCCCGGCTATACGGGACGCATTTATGCAATTGAAAATGGTCATGTTCTGAATGATATACGCGATATGAGCATTTATAAATTTCTAGTTATACCATCGGAAGTGAATTATGTAAATTTTACGTGGAAATCGGGCACACGAAAATACTCTTATCACTTTGATCGTTTACAAACGCTTGATGATAGTATTTTAAAAGCACCAACGTTATCGATTAAGACCAAGGGACGCATACCGCAGGACGAGAAAAGTAAGCGTTTAGCTTAAGCTTGAAAAAAAAAATAAAAATAATAAAATTTGTAATTAAATTGAAGCATTTTCTAAAATTGAACTCTTGTTTTAAGCTAGATTTTAGCATATTTCTACCCTGCTCCGGTAATAATTCGGGCACGGCAATGTTCAATGTCGGCCTTTCGATTGAAAATCGCCGTGGAAAACCGCTGCCAGGCACACCGATACGCTTAAATTTCAAAAAGGAATGCGCACATAGAGGTGTGTATGATAGCCTAGACGCTTCCAACCCTACTTCACTAACAACTTCGCAAGGTAGTGTATATGAAATCACACAGAAAAAAATGTTTGCTTTTTACATGTCTTTTTTTCTTTCTTTCGTTTTTTTGTTTTTGAATTTGTATTTATATCTACATATCTCGGCTTTCCAATTTTGATCTTTAAAGCAAAAATATTCTCACGCATAGTAAAAAAAAATATGTACATACATATGTATATGGCTAAAAGCTCACTTGAACGCCTTTTAAATTATTATCTTCACAAAATATAACATCAACAAAGTGTACATTTAATCTTGTTTATTGCTCTTTTAACTTTAAAAGTTCTAGGTTTATAAACAATGAATATGCAAAAGGTCACAGCTTATTTCAACCAGCTTTCAAAACAATTATGCTTTTAATAAAGCAATTGATTTAGGCCTATGCCTGCATTGATTCCAAATGGGCTATGATAAATACAGATTATACAATTACTTGTAAATATTTATTTTATTTAATTGAGTTATACTAATTTTCATTGTTAAAGATATGTTGGTTGACATAAGCTTTGAGCCACTCATTGTTTAATTGTTTTGTATTATTGAATTTTATACTTTAATATTCTTCTGCAAATGACTTCAATTTATTTTGTAGCAAACCAAAAACAATTGAACAAAATGTTATAATTCTTTACGAGTAGATTCAAAGATACAGTGTTTGGAATTCTTAAATATCTAGAACGGCACAATCTCTTTATCTTTTTTAATTTAGTTTTGCCTTTTTTTTTTTAATTGTGGATAATTTTTTTATTGTTGTTTTTGATACAAATTGCTATATAAAAAATCTTTCACATGTTAAACATTTGAAATGTACTTAAAAAAAACTTGATCCTGAAGGTCCCGATCCAGAGTGTAATCTGAAGTGTGGCAATAATGGTTTCTGCAATGGCCATAAGATTTGCCAGTGTAAGGTCGGCTATACGGGCCAGTACTGTCAAACGGCTTTCTGTTTTCCACAGTGCATGAACGGCGGCAATTGCACAGCACCGTCTGTGTGCACCTGCCCCGATGGTTATCAAGGCACGCAGTGCGAAGGAGGTGAGTTTCAAAATTATTACTTGTTGAGTTAATATAAGCAATTGTTTTATTTATTTCTATTTATCTGTTTATAAATATATGTATAAGTATGTTTGCATTATAAAAAAAAAAGATACAAGAAAAATGAAACAAAGATTCTTGTATTAGAAAACGATAGGAATAATAACACTGCATAGACCTTAACAGAAGACAGTTTATTAAATAAAGGAACGTCGCCTTAGATGCGCTTTGATATTGCAATCGCAGTCTTGCAGCCGATTTTAATCACTTCAGTCATTGCTTTATAGAACGGCGCCTGTTCAGCGCCACACTCGATGCCCGTATCGTGATGTTCCTGCTCCTCGTCGCGGAATTTCGTTATAGTTTCAAGTAATTGCTGCAAAATATTTCTAATTAATACATTTCGACAAGCAGTTCAATTAAATTGCATTATTGAACAAACCTTATCCGGATTTGGTGATTCCATAATCTGTCGTAGCTGATCATTGTAGTGTTCGACTATGACCGTTTCCACAGCTACGGTGCATGCCATTGCAGCCTTTTCACCCATTAGAGCCGTGCCGGCACCCAAAACAAAGCCTGCCACATTCCAAATTGGCGTCATTATGGTCGGACGCACGCGGTGCTCTTGTATAAGCTGCTCGAATTGTTTACGATGACATTTCTCCTGCTCCCACATGTGTTCGATTGTTTTGCCCATGGGTCCACTGCCGAGAATGGCCATTTGACCGGCATATATACGGTCGGCGCCCAATTCGCCGGCATGGTCAACACGTATAATTTCATCGGTAAGCGCATTCGGGCGCGCTTGCAGACGACTATTTGGTGGTGGTGGCGATGATGATGTTGATTTTGTTTCCGTCTTATTTTCGTTGCCAGAGGGGGCTTGGGCGCCGTCGGCTTTTGTGCCGCTTTTGACCGTATAATGTATGCATTGAGCTTGTTGTTGCAGTCGCTGTTGAGCCACAACACACAATCTGCTTCGCTGCGTGCCAGACACGATTCTTAACATCTTGTGCTATCGTTCTCTCCTACAAATATGCAAAAAAAGTTAATGATCATTTTAAGTACTTTGTGCTTTTGAAAATTCTCAACATATTTAAAAATTAATACTGTTTTTTCGCTACAGGTATTTGCAATGAGAAGTGTTTGAATGGCGGTAAATGCATTCAAAAGGATAAATGCCAATGCTCAAAGGGATATTATGGCCTGCGCTGTGAATACTGTAAGTTTCTGTTATCCTTCAAAATCGTCGTTGTTTTCGTTATGAAAGAATTTATTGAATCGCTTAGCTAAGTGTGTCATACCGTGCAAGAATGGTGGTCGCTGCATTGGCAACAACTTGTGCCGCTGCCCTGAGGGCTTGCGCGGCAATCATTGTGAAATTGGACGAAGGGAGCGTTCCGCCTGCAAATGCAAGAACGGCATATGTCTGCCAAATAGAAAATGCAAATGTGATCCAGGCTTTTATGGTCGTCGATGCCATCGCAGTAAGTTTCTGCTGCTAAAAATGTTAGCTGTTTTTGTATTTTTTTTTCTTTTAATTAACAGGAAACAAAAGACATCCACAAATAACGTCCTATAGATAAATGGATGTCTGGGCCACCACGCTAACGACGCTAGCTTTAAAAGAATGGCGGCATGGGAAGTCTAAGTCTACTGTGGCACTTGTTTGTTTTTCTTTATTTTTTTTTTTTTTTTTGCCTGTCTAAAGTAAAACATTATTCATCGTGCTTTATTTTATGTATAATCGCATATATGTACGCATACGTATTCGTTTTCTAAATCGTTCATGTCTATTACAACAAAAAACAATAATTGTGATAATCTTTTTTTTTAATTTAAATAAAAACGAAATTTGAACTTTAAGCAAAAATGTGTTTTACATGTTGTTTGTGTTCCCATGCAATTTGGGCTCACCGGTTAGGAAAAAGAAAGTTTTTGGAGAGTGGGATGCAAATGGCGCTTTCTTATCTCCACTCACCTGTCTAGATAACGCAACTTATATATTCACGTACAATTGCTTTTATTGCGGTCTAGCAGTTAAATAAGCACAGATTTAGTTTTAAACAATTTCACAAGAAAACAACAAATGAAAAAAAAATAAAACTCGAACAATAAAAATCAGCTGCCCAATTGGTTAGTATTGTTGGCGTAATTGACTGCTTTCCAACACTACTGAATTAGAATTCAAGCTTTGGCACGGAACGGCAAATTTGTTTTTTAGGCATTTATTTCGCATTGACAGCGGGTTCTTAAAATAGTTCCACTTCAAAAAAAATATCATATATTTTGCGTATAAAAAGATTTAACTAATAAAAATACACAATATAAAAGACCTTGCAAAGCCCTTAGAGGCAAACGTGAAAACGAGAGACGTTCGTGAAATTAAAATTGGCGAATTTGTTGTTGTAAATTTAATTGCTTGTCCCAGGCAAGTCAGCTGACAAGCTTTAATAGTGGAAAATTTGTTAGCTGTAAAAACGGAGAGGTACAACAAAGACATGGCACCCAATCATGACCCAAATCCTCCAGTCGATCCTAACAAGGTGCAAGAGGATGATTTAGTAGGTGAGCTTTAAATGGCTACAATATTTATAAATCGTTCGCGTCTCAATTTTTGTTTTATTGTAGAAATGGAGGCTGTAGACCAACGCCTCGATGCCCTTAGCTGTGCCCTTGATGTTTTTGAGCAGCGTACTGATGATATTCTCTCACAGCTACGCGAGCTATTGGACTCCAACCGTGAGATCCGTCGTCAGATTGAGGAAGAGAAAAAGCTTGAGGAGCAAAACCCTTCTAACGACAGCGATGACGGTAATTCCGCTATGGATGAACAGTGAAAACCAAACGTATTATTAATTGGGTTGGCGTAGTTGTCTAATCAAGATAAGCAATCCATTTCGCCACCACCTGCGCCTCAATATGGACACGGTATCTATATACAAGCTCTTTCTACTAATTTATCATGGGTTTGTTTTTTGTAGGTTCACTTTTTGTTTTTCTTTCTTATTGAATTAGATTCAATTGTTTGTTTTTATAGTATGTATTTTATTATAATGAAAATATAAATCGTTATTCTATTATAACTCTTGATGATAGCAATCCTTCAATTGGTGTTGCAATTTAACTTTTATGAATAATCTGCTTAATTGATAAATTGACTTCTAAATTGAATCTTACAATAGTCACAAGTCACACAGTTTAACTAAATAATGAGACAACGTACATAAACAGGATTCGTACGTTGTTTTAATAAGATTTTTGATAAAGCAATATGAAATTTTCTTAAAAATTCTCTTCACAAAGTTCTCAGAGAACTTACTTCCTTTTACTTTTGTTGAGCAGCGCTTTAGTTGACACTTGAAAAAGTTCATGGTTAATTCGTTTTAGGTTCTCAACTTCAGCCCGAAGTTTTTTAGCTTCATCATTGCCAGTGGAAGTACTTGCCTCTGTATTGTTCCCACATGCCAGAGCTGTTGGTTTACGCTGGCTAGCGTTAGTTTTATCTTGTTCAAGCGACAGTATCGGCTGTGTCACCAAAACTTCCATGACTTCGTCTTCAAATGTTTCTGGTGGATCAATCATGCGGCGTAGGTTAGCTGCAAAACGTTTCGGCTGTTTGTGTTGTGGATGGAAAATTGCTGGGTTGGTTAAACGTATAAAAATATCGTTGATTGTACCCTTGTGTGGCATTGTCTTGATCAGCTGATGGCTGCCAATGTGCCAAAGACAAACTTGTTGATCTTGGCCACCTGATACCAATGTGTGGCCGTCTAGTGAAAGCGCTAAGCAATTGACAGCTGTGCCAGTTTTGTGACCAATGAACTTTTCAGACTTATCTTTGTCCATGTGGTATTCCTGTATAAAAGCCAAAAATACAGTGTAAGTTGACATAAATAAATTGAAAGATTTTAAACACGAACCTTTACGCGTGGCACTGCATCTATGTGGAATTCGTAAATGTTGCCCTCGCCAGTCCCGACATAAACACTCGTTTCAAGTGTGTTTACTGCCACGCTGTGCAAACTTTCGGTAAACACGACACTTAGTAGTAGAGAACCGTTACTTAGGTCATAAACTTTACAGCTGCGATCTAGCGACACTGTGAACATATAAGCGCGTGTACCACCTGTCCCAATATGCACATCAGTCACTGGCAGTCCGTGATCATTAAAGCTAAAAAGTGGCAGTTGGTTGTTATCGCCCCGTGAAATCGTCTGTGTTAGATTCCAAACCAGCACAGCTCCGTCCTTGCCTGCTGTTACAAAATATGCAGAGTCTTCTGTAAACCTCACACATGTTACACTTTGGTAATGTTTTGAAATAGTATTCAACATGCGCCCAGTTAAAAGTTGCCAAATGTAGATACATTCTTGTATGCCAGCGACTAAAAAGAAGCCATCGGGTGACATCGCCATTGCGGTAACGCGACCAGGTACTACAAAACGCACTGAGTTTATTTGTTCTTGACCATTTATAGGCCATACATGCAGCAGTGGTTTGATATTATTTGCTGAAAACACATACTCAGTCCTCAGAAAACAAAGACTTCGCGGCGATACGCACCCACCGCCTTTGTAATTCATGAGATTTGTGCCGTTCCGAAGATCCCAAGCGGCGATGGACAATTGATTTTGGTCATCGGCATCACATGTGAATAGTACCTCAACAAGTTCACTCATATTTAGTCTTTAATAATAAAAAAAAACTATTGAAACTAATATTCGTTGATCATCCACCACTTTCTGTTGTCGCGTGTTAGGTTCAAAAAAAATATGTAGTGCTGAAAAACACAAGGTTTGCACAGCTACCAATACTACACGTGAGTTCTTTGGCTGTCAGCTGAAATCCATTTGTTTATAAAATGCCGCTCAACGCCGACGAAATTGAGGGGAATGAATTATCGTTGGCATTGCCGCAAAAGCGTTTTTATCGCCAACGGGCCCATTCTAATCCAATCGCTGATCACAGCTTCGAATAGTAAGTGCAATGAACAAAAACGGGAAAGTTTGGGTTTTCTTAACGCTCCTTTATTGTCTGTAGTCCGGCACACCCGGATGACGTAGACTGGTCGGTGTTGTATCCAAATATTCAACCGACTCAAAAAGTGAAGTTTTTGGATATTGGTTGTGGCTATGGCGGATTTCTGGTTACATTGGGTGATATGTTCCCGCAAGATTTGGCCATGGGCATGGAAATACGTGTCAAAGTCTCCGACTATGTGATCGATCGCATTGAGGCTCTACGAAAGTTACATCCCGGCAAGTATGGAAATATTGGATGCATTCGCACGAATGCGATGAAGTATTTGCCAAACTACTTTCATAAGTCGCAGTTGGAAAAGCTGTTCTTTCTATATCCGGATCCACATTTCAAGCGTGCTAAACATAAGTGGCGCATCATTAATCAAGCCTTACTCTCAGAGTACGCTTATGTATTGCGTAGTGGTGTAAGTGCTCCATTATAATACAATTGATAATTAAAGCTAATTATATACATACATTTAGGGCTTGGTTTACACAATGACTGATGTTGAAGACCTGCATCAATGGATTGTGCAACACATGACAGAGCACCCGCTGTATGAGCGTATCAGCGACGAAGAAGCGGTAATATCAGTCATTATAGTTGTAACGATACAAAGTAAAGAAAAATTGTTTTTTATAGGCCTCTGATCCCATTACACCCAAATTATACCAGAGCAGCGAAGAAGGCGCAAAAGTGGTGCGTAACAAAGGCGCACACTTTCTCGCAATATTCCGCCGTATATAGCAAAGACAAAAGTTACAAGCAATACAAATTGTTTTTATTTACAATTACATCAATCGTAATAAATTAATTAAATTTAGAAATCAAAAACGAGAATTGTTCACAGTCCGAAATCATAGTGCAACTTCTATAGCCAATAGCCCGGTTTGTTTGATCTTTGCAGTTTTTTGGGCACTTTCACCAAGCGTACGATTTTAACACCCTTGTCTTTACTGGCACAGACGGTTGTGCGCACAACCGTTACCTTCGGTGGCAACATTATAAATCTTAAAGTATCGTTAAATTCTTTGAGTCGCTTGTTACTTTATTTAGGAAATAAGTTTGAGTTAAAATGCTTTCAATTTTGATACATAAATCTAGAGAAGATTTAATCGTAATTTCTGAGTAGTTATATACATCACAGGGGAACAGAAAGCATAGTGCCAGCCGGTTAAAATATAAATTTATTTAATATGAGGATTTTGAGTACCAATGCCTGTACAGCTGACAATCAGGTGACCACGTTCGGTGAACTCGGTTTGAAATTTAACGCCCGTAAGGCATTCAATGACATGTATTGCAGTACGTGCGTGTTTTGTCAACGCACAAGTGAGAATCCGTGAAACACCAGCGGAAAGCGCCATATAAATAAGAATCTGATCTTGTACATGACTATCGACACAAATTCCCTCCTTTATGTATGTACAAAATTCTCGCGCTACACCAGAGCCCAACATGTGACCATTCACACGCTTTTCGCTTAGTGCTGATGCGCCTAGCACACAGCCCCCCGAAGTATTTCCCGATATGATAATACCAGTTCCATTGTCACGAGCCATTTCCGAAGACTCTTTATATACCTCTATTTTGCACGGCAAGCTCGGCCATAGTCGATGCAATTCCCGTTGTGCTGTATGCTGCATATCGTAGGCCACACTCTTCGGTATACGTCCAGCGACAAAAGACCAACCGATAACATCAGTCATTTCACCAAATTGTGTTAAGTTTACAGCTCGTATTTCACGTACCGGTGATAACGTAATTACACACCGTCCTCCGCCACGGGAAAATAGCCTCGTTGAAGTAACTCGAAATCGTATAAAATTCCAAATTTCTCCAAGTTTGGTCCCAAGACCTCAGTCATGAATTCAATCTGTGGCGCCATACTTACATTGGTTCCACCAATCACCTCAATTTGTGAGCTTTTAGCACCAAAAAGCAAAACTGGCAATGCCGATTGATAAATTAATGTCACGCTGGCTGCAGTACGTGTGTCCACTACATAATTGCCAGAGCATATCTCACCCGGATCAAACTCTACTGTAGTCGCATGCATCTCGTTGCCCACAACGCGTGCCTTGGTAATGTCCCGCAGTAAGTTCAGTGTGTGTAAATGTTGATAGGAGAGACCGGGGTTTGGACGATTTGCTCGTATATTGACAATACGGATTGGTATGTGAAGTATGCAACTTAAGCTAAGTGCGTTCCGTAGTATTTGCCCTCCGCCCTCTAGGTAGCTGCCATCAATTTCCACAATATTAGACATTTTACCAGATTTGTGTATTTTGTATATTCTACAATTTGAAATCTAATGCTCAGTTTTGAATACAATTAAATTTGTTCTGATTTGAGCGATATCGAAGACAGTGACAGTTACTGATTGTGTTTTCAGTGCTGGTAAATACTTGATGTTAACACTGTTCTCATCCAAACAAAACTGCTAACTGCAGTTGATCTGATCTGAACAGTTGGTGCACTTATTGAACGCGTATTATCTGCTGAATAACGATTTTGTTTAAAAGTTGGTTCAACAATGTCAATTATTTATTTGTTGCCAGTTTCTGTGTTCCTGCTTTTCCAGGTCACTTTTATTGGCACGTAGGTATAATGAAATTATATTAAATCAGATCCGACGGTAATTGCGTCTTATCCTTATTCCCAGTTACATTGTTGCCGTCCTGGAAGGTCATGTTGTGCCCACGGTGCCATATATCAGCGATGCTGCAACATACTCACCAGAAAGTTGTATTTTTGGACAGTTAATTAACATTGGCAGTGCACTATGTAAGTAACAAACGCTGATGAAACTAATCTCGAGTGACATGAGTCACTTTTGGTTTAGCACAGTTTAATCGTTGTTGTTATTTGCTTCTAAATGTATGTTGTTGTTATTCATAGTGGGAATTACAATCTATATTCGCTATCGCCAAGTTTTGCAGTTGTTTGAGCATCACCCAGACATTGGCAGCTCTGTACTGCGTCATAACCGTCGTGCTGTTTGGTTTGGCTTGGCTTCTTGTTTGGGCATAAGTTTTGTTGCTAATTTCCAGGAAACCAATGTGCGCATTGTGCATTTTATTGGCGCTTTTTGCTGTTTTGGTTGCGGCACACTCTATTTCTGGATGCAAGCGCTCATTTCTTATATGATCTATCCGATGGCTGGCACAAAACTCTACGCACATTTAAGGCTAGGAATGTCCGTTTGTTGCACAATTCTTTTCATTTTACTTGCCGTCACTGGTGTCATGTCGCATATACTTTTCAAAGGCCAAAATCCTAGGCAATGGTTTGTGTAAAGCTATTTTTTTTTTCAATGCAAATGTCTTTAATATGATTTTCATTTAACAGGTACCCTTCGGATGGTGGTTGGTATTTCCATGTAGTTAGTTCAATTTCGGAGTGGCTAATTGCGACAGTGTTCAGTTTTTATATATTGACATTCACTGAAGAATTCCGCGATGTGTCGCTCAGTCACCCGCAACTTTCTCTGATCTCGTATTCAATGACAGTTTAAACTTTAAGAACGAATTGCGCTCCAAGCATCATTTCTGCTTTTGTTTTTTTTTTTCTTTTTGTATTATTTATATACGTTTAATGATTTCGTAGCCTATTGTTTTAAGTAATGAATGGAATTCTGCTATCGCCGCCGGAAATTTTGCGCATTGCTGTGATATGTTTGTGGACAAAAATCTTTAATCCAGATTAAGTTTGATGTGTATAATATGAAAGGGTGCAGGCATGGCAAATAGTAGTCATTCATGTATAGTTTACATTTTGATATATCCGTTTATTAACATTCTTTCAACCATTTACATATACATACATATAAGTAGACATAAAAAAGGAAGAAAAAGAAACTATAAAAATTAAGAAAATTAAAAAATAATGCATAACACCGTTGCACTTATTTCGCAATCCGTTGTATTTCCGCATTAACGTTTGCGATCACGTATACGCTCACGTTCGTGCTCACGGTGTTTGTGACCACCGCGTGAGCTCTGCTGGGAACTGCGGTGTGTATAACCGCGATTGTGAGACTTATTAGATGATGAAGATGCACGGTATTTATCGCCGCTAGAACGACTATAGTAGTCTCGTTCCCGAGATAGTTTCCTACGGAATGTCAAAATTATTAAACTCTATATTACTATAACAAAATAATAAATATAATAATTAGTGGATTTTACCTTTTTTTGTGCTTTGTATGCGGTGACGTTGAGGGCGTACGTGAGTAATGTCTTAGTTTTTTCTTGTGTTTGGCCGGCGAACGAGTTCTGGAACGAGATCGTGTGCGTTTACGTTCTCGATGAATATTTTTAGGTCGTTCACGGCTGGGTGAACGCGAGCGTGAACGTGGCGTCCGGGAACGTGTTCGTGATCTGGATCGTGATCGAGAACGTGAATCTTTGTCCGATGTTCGTTCCGTTGGTAGCGGCAATGGCACAGCACGTTGAATAAAACCACCCCAGGCATTATGAGAACCATTGTTACGGTCGACTGTAGTCACCGCTGGTGGCGTATTCGCTTCCTTGGTCTTATTACGTGCATCATTGTAGCGTTTCTTCAATTCATCTACAGCTGCCTCAAGTTTTTCCACATTGGGCTTGGCACGTGTATACAGTTCCATTACACGATAGCAGATGTCCGTAATTTCATCGACAGTAACACGAAAAATACCAAACCAAGGCGGGTTGTTTGGTAAGGCAATATTCAATTTTCGAGCACTGAGATAAATGCAAGAACATGCTATTGCCTCTGGCGTGTAGCGCATGAAAACATCTGTACGAAGCGAATCATTCATAAAGTTCCAAGACATTTGCATAAGTCTTTCATTCTTTTCGTACTTAAGCACCTGCAAATACATGACGATAAGTTTGTGTGGATGCTTGACGTGCACACAAAAACCCAGTTCCTTAAGTACGCGGCGCTCGGCTTTAATCACTTGTGTCTTTAAGTTCGTATATGTTTGATCCAGTATCATAGGCATTATGACCCTGAAATTGATAGGAATTTAACACACACTACGAAACA
Organism: Phortica magna; assembly: GCA_037044515.1. Classification (NCBI taxonomy): domain Eukaryota; kingdom Metazoa; phylum Arthropoda; class Insecta; order Diptera; family Drosophilidae; genus Phortica; species Phortica magna. The sequence goes on from JBAMBP010001252.1 coordinate 24,980, forward strand.
AACTAACTAAAAATATTACTTACTTCTGTGCCCGGACTTGCTTAATATGATGAAACACATTGATTACATCGCGTATTCGCCTTGGCGCCTCTTCAATTTTAGATGCCAAGCAAACACAACTCATAGCCACCGTCTCCATATAATGACGTACAAAGCTTTTCGAATAAAAGAATCGTTGGAAGAGTACCTGTCCTGTCGCCATGGCGACTTGCGGGAGTTTCAAAAGTATTCCGGCAGTTTGTATTAACTCACAGCCCAGTATACGCAAATCTTTTTCAGTTTCGATATCAAGGCCATCTAGGCTAGATGGCGTCTCATCAAGTTTTTCGACAGGTATAAGACTATTTTCGAGCGTCAAAACGATTTTATAAAACAGGCGCGGGTACATCGGTTTCGACTCAGTGTCTTCCAGCAGATTGGAACCGCTTGTGACATTATTGTTAGCGTTACTCACGCCGATGGTACCTGCCGAAGCGGTGGACGTGCTGCTGTTTGTGTTGCTAGTGCTGTTGTTGTTGGTCATTGCAGAAATTGTATTTTGAATATTTATTGTCTCAAGCTCTAAAGTTAACTACTTCTAACAAGCCATTGCAGTCTACGATTTGTTTTATTTGGTTTAACCGCCTTTTGTACGACTTCTCCAATCCCTTAAAAAACAGGGTTTTTGTTGAAAATGGGTATAATGGCTATGGTGACAGTAGCTAGTGTGATCCGCGCGACATTCGCACTGTTTTCCTTTTAATCCATTAGCAGGTAACGCGCTTGGCCGTTCCAGATGCTGTGTCGCTCAATACTTTAGTAATATCCTGTATATTAATAATTTTGTGAAATGACTTGGCGACCAACTGCGGTCGTGCGATTTATCGATGTTGAGATGGCGATCAATGAATGTTCCGAATGCTTCCTCAGGAACGGGGATAGCTGGTAGCTACTAAGGTCCTCTATTGCAGTCCAGCTATACGTTAGTTTATTAAATTTTATTATTTTAATAATGTTTTATTGGCGTTGCTGCCAAAATGTTGTAATCAGTGCTGCCAAATTGGCAATTTTCTGGATGTTTTTGGCTATTTCTCAGACTCGACAGCCACTAAAAATGTCTTATAGCCGACAATGAAAATGTTGGTAGTTTTTAGGAATGTTTTTAGCAATTTTTTGTTTTTCAAATGGCTGACATATATTTTAATGGTTTATCGATAGTGCTGTGTTGGGTCCGTGCTAACTGTCTTAGGTGACATGAAAAGTTACATACATTGGCATCAATCATATTTATAAGGATCTTAACGGCGGGACAATTAAAGTATTAACATATTAAAAGATGAAAATCCAACAAACTGCATAGGAAAATTTTGAGAAATTTTCATAGATTCTGATCCATATTGTTTCTTAATGGTTTAATTACTTAATTTATATTAATATGACGTAAGTTATTCTGTATTCGGTCTCGCCATTGGCGATTGCATTGGCAATTTAGCTCCCATGTAAGTGTTAATGACGTTTACTCATACGTTACAAGCAATCAGATAACACATACAACAGCTTATATACAAAAGCTTACATTAAGTATATTGTACTATTTATGCAATAGATGGCGTCTTTTAGCCGCTGGAGCTGAATTGCTACTCCACGCATCCTAATTATGCTTTCGATGCCCTGCCATTGAATTATCTCAAGTTTTAGGCGACGAAGTCAACACATTCGGCAGTTTGATGTTAAGAGATGCGTTTATCGAGTAGTCTGTTTTTCAAATTCATGAAATTTTCTAATTAAATTATTTTGTTTAGACAATTTTGGTCTATCTCAAATTTAGTTATTTTGAATAGAATAGTAATTTAATTTCTGTTTTGTTGAGTTTTGTTGAATTAACTCATTGCGAGAAATTTGTACGATTTTACATAAAATTTGTTAAATTCATGAAATTAGTAATATTAAAGAATTTATGTTGATTTGTTACAGTTTATTTTCACACAACTCAATTCAATTTTTAAGTCCAGCCGATAGGTGCAAGGTTGTGCGCGCGCATGCGTATGATAATTTTTGCAAAGTTTTAACAAAACAGATTTGAATTAAAAAAATGTTTCTTATTAGTTAGATGTTCTGACATTTTATTAAAGTTCTATTTTAGACAGTAGAGCTGTTTTATTTTGTTTTTAATTTACTAAATAAAGATTATTGATGCCAATTTAGCTATTCATGTCGCTTATGGGACTTAACCCAACACTCAACAACCGCATCAACCATTTTAAAAACAAACCAGTAAGGTCGTTATCTTCGGCCTTGCCGAAGATGTATACTCTTCACGACACCTTTTGTGGTACGCCCATTTTGTTTGGAATCTTATTTCTTTTTGTCCGCATAGCCTACAGATCAGTTTTCGTTGTTATACCTCATTGAGTGCCAGATATATGGGAACTATTGGTTTTGGTCATATGTGGGGGGTGCCACGCATATTTTGATATCAAAATAGTTTTTAAGCCACATTATAAACATAAGTATGAAGGTTCAAGTCGATTAGTTAAGAAATAAAAAAGTTTTCCGTACAACGACTTAAACTTTGTTACTCTTCCTCTTCTTCATTTTGTATGGTAGGTCCCAGTTCCAGTAGTCCGATCTCAATGAAACTTCCAGGCATTTGATCTGGTGACACTGAATTACTTATTTTGAAATTTCAGCACTCTATCTTAAGAAATAAAAAAGTTTCCCATACAAGGATTTAAACTTTGCTTCTCTTCCTCTTCTTCATTTTGTATGGCAGGTACCAGTTCCAGTATTCTGATCTCAATGAAACTTTCAGACATTTAGCCTGGCTACGGTTTATCACTACTTCTTTAATTTCAGCACTCGATCTTGGAAAACAAAAAGTTTTTCGTACAACGATTGAAATTTTTGTTTCTTCTTCTTTTCGTATGGTGGCTACCTGTTCCAGTAGTCCGATCTCGCTGGTTCCGACCAATGTGTCATCGTAATAAAATACAAGGGTCTGTGCAAAGTTTCAGGTCGATAGCTTCAAAACTGAGGGAGGAGTTTGCATACATACAGACAGACGGACAGACGGACATGGCTGTATCAACTCGTCGTATATCATCCTGATCAAGAATATATATACTTTGTATACTCGGCCACGCTTCCTTCTGGCTGTTACAAACTTCGTGACAAAACTATAATACTTTTCACTTCGTGAAGAGTATAAAAATGACTAAAAACATTCTTTAAAATTTTTGGCAGTCGCTTGTGAGATACATATGTTTATTGGCTGTCGAGTCAGAGAAATGGTCAAAGACAGGAAAAAATTTCACGGTTTGCAGCTGAGCTGATTTTATCTATGTATCTTATGTGTTTTGTGTGAGCTGCGTAACATACGTGATCATAACACTAGCGAGTTGTTTATGAAAGCAGAGAGAGGCAGAGGGTCGCTGACTTTCCTATGAAATGGATGACACAACAAGCGAATAATTGCCTTGTTGTATGTCGTGCTGTATTCCAAGGCAATTTGTCCCGTTTCCCCGTTTTTAGGTATTTAAAGTGGAGCATCTTCAGACGCCTTTGCGCCAAGGGCGACACTTTGGCGTAAGTTTGACTCGCCTGCGTCGGCTAAAATTTCGACAAGCTATTTGGCGCCATTTCATGAACTCGATTTTTTAAATTGTGATTTAGCCGACTCTGAAAAACGTCCAAAAACAGCAAAAAATTACCAATTGGCAGCATTGTTTGTCAGCTGGCTTAAATATATATATATATGTATAGATTTGCTTGTAGAACAGAGCGGAGTACGCTAGCCGAGAAGAAATATTTAAAAAATAATAGCGATCGTGTGCAGTGCGAATAATAATTAAAAAAGGAAAGGCAAGCAAAAAGTGGATAAAATTGCAAGTTTATTTTCGAGTACGAAGAGGGAGTCAAAAGAACCAGTATACAAATGTTTAATAAATAAAACGAAAACGAAGGTACGACGGAATTTATAAAAAAGAAAATCTAAAGGATTGATTTTAAATGTAACGAAACTTTGTGTTAAAAAGTTTGGAAAAGAATTTATAAAAAAGAATATAAACGCAGAAAAGCAATCAAAACTAACGCTACTTTGATGAGCAGCAGCAGCAGCTGTCTATGTAATTATTTATTTTTTTTTTGTTGTTTTTTTTATACATTTGTGTTTTATTTTTTTCTGCTCTTTGGCTTTACACCACACATAGTCTGAATGTGTGTGATTTCGTAAGTGTGAATGTATGTGTGTTTGTGTGTGTGTGTTTTATGCCCCTCTCTACTCTTCTACACCCGTTGCAGTCATTTTTTGCTAGTAATTTGCGCTATTTAGGTTTGTGTACTCAATAATTGCATTGCTGCTGATATTGATGCCATTGCACCTCGCCTACGCCCCTTCGCAATCATTGCCTGTTAACCTGCCAAGCGTTTGCTTGCACTAACGGTTGACCACACACGGGTGTTCCCTCACCCTGTTCTATAGTCGCACTTCTTTGTTTTTGCCCTGCTAGCAAAACCATTTTTGGCATACTGTAAATTTATGCTTTTGTACTGTTTTTGTTTTATGTTGCTACTTATTCTTTTTCTTCATTCTACTCTTATTGATTTAGACAACATATTTTTTGTTTTATCTTGATTACTACATTGTACATACATATGTATAGTAATTATTTAACTACTTCCCCCTTGCCTTTCTTCTTTACAACAATGTTTTTGTTGTCCCTCTTGCATTTATTGTGCTTTTGTGGCCTTGTCTGTAAAAAATGAAATGTTTGCTTTTGCTTTAATTTCATTTGATTGCGTTTTTCTTGTGTGTTTGGCAATGACGTCGCTGGAATATAATTTTTTTTGTGTGTTTTCGTCGTCGCGTTGCCTCTATTACGCACTTTGCTTTTGACCCTTTTTCGCTTGTTTACATTTTTTTGTTTTTTTTTTCGTCTCTAAGTTTATGTATTAATGTGTGTGTGCTTGCGTTTTAAAGCTTATCAGCGCGCGCGCGGGTGTGGTAAGATTGTATATATGTATGTATTTGTATGTGTATTTGAAGCCATTTTAATAAAAAAAACACCAAAGTAACAAAATTGCGCAGTTTTTTTTTCAAGTCAATTTAATATTTATTTGAATTTTCGTGTAGTGCAATTATTTCTAAATGTCCATGGAGAAATAATTAACAAGCTTTTTGTTGTTGTTATTGTTATTTGTTATTGCACTTTTGCTTTATACTTAGATGGCAGTGTTGTCTGCTCTTTTGTTCGCTCACTCATTAGTACTTTTGTTCTCTTCGTTGCATGCACAAAGTTCCAATGACGAAATAGTAAAGCCAAAAACAACAACAAAGGGTTTGCTTAATGTGCCTGGGCTGCTTTGACAGCATTGTTCAAGTTCAGACATTGAAAAGAAATTTAGCAAATCTAACTGCTTAGCTACGAAACAACACGATTTGTCAAAGCTTATTTTAAATCAAACTAGAAAACTATTTTTATTATTTTTTGTTAATAATAAATGAATTTTCATTAATTGCTTGTTTTTGCTGCCGTGTTGCTATTTTCAACAACAGCATCATCATTGGCATCATCAACAACAATGACAATAATAATGACAACAACAGCAAAAACAAAAATTATCATCAGCAGATGCTTTGTTGTGGTGTGCTTGTCACCTTTTCTTTCTCTCGCACTCCACTTTGTGCTCACCCTCCCACGTTATTTGTTGGCCATCAGATCGCACACGCTTAACGCGCGCGTCTTTTTTGCTTTTCTCTTTTTTTTTTTGTTTTTTTAATCACTGTTTTGGTTTTGCGTTTGCCTTTGTTTTTTTGCGTTTTGCTTTTGTTTTGTACATTTGTCATCAGTTTTGCAATTGGTTTTTTTTTGCTTTGGACTCTTGCTAAAATTCGTAGCAGACGCTCTCGTGTTGTTTTTTCTTGATTGTTTTCGCCTTGCATTACCTTTTAAGGAAAATAAAGTTTTTTTTTATTCTTATTGTACAATACTTTTTTTTTTAATAATTCAAAGGCACAAAGTATTTTCTCTGGTTCTCGCCCTTTGCTTATTTGTTTTTATGTCATCTTTATTTTTGACAACAATATCGTTTGTCTATTATTGACGTATTTCGCTATGTAGTCTTGTTGGCAGAAGCATGTATATCGTTAATTATACATTTCTTTTTTTATATTAACGTGTAAATTGTTGCTAATAAAAAATGTTGTCTCATATCTGCCTAAAGATAAAATAAATTGCATGGCAGCACTGTAGCAAAACTTTAAATGCAACTGAATGCACATTCGTTTTTTTTTTGTTAACATTTTTATTTGCAGTTGCTGTCACTGTCCTTGATAAGGTCTTTGCAGCTGTTCGTGTTGTATTGTTTTTGGTTTTAGACCTTCTAGCTACAAATCAATGCTGTCTTTTCTTAATTATCTAAACAGAATACATGACTATAGAGCATTTTACAACAAATTGTTAGAAAATTAAAAATTTTTACTAATGTTCCTTAAAAAACTTACATACGTTAAAATGTCATAAGCAAGCATTAGTTTGAACAATGAGATGTAGTATGTTTCTATGTGGCTCAACGAAACATATGTAAACATAAAAAAGTTTCAAGTTTTGTTGAGAATCACGAAACATCTTTTAAACCAATTTAGTAGACCTTAAAACCAAAAAGAGTGCAGCCACTTTTTAATCGCAAAAAAGTGTATTTTCGAACCATCACCTTTAAATGTTCCTTGGCAGTAGCAACACAAATAAAATTAAATAAACGGTATATATTTGAAAACGTAAGGCTGGAATGAGGTTAGTTTTATGAATAGATTATGTTTGATATTGTTTTCGGCAAAAACAGCATCAAGAAGGATAATTTTATCCTGTAAAAATCTTAAGTGGCAGCACTGTTGTAAATGCAATGCTTAAAGCAAAGCAAGTGTAAATTGTGCTCTCGAAACTCTCATTGTCGTTTACGACATCTCTCTTTTATACCGCTAGCTTTTGGTTTTGCATTTTATTTTACTCGATGGCATGCTTGCTCTCGCTGTCTTCCTTTGCACTCCCGTCTCATCGTTTGCTTTTGTTTGTTAGGTTCAGTTTACGCTCTCGTCGGTGACGCGCGCTCTTTCTCTTTCATTTTGATATGACTCTTGATATGTGCATTATTCTTAATGTTGTTTTTGTTGTGATTGTTAGCTTTGGTTGGCTCTTCTTCTTTTGCTTCATTTTCTTTCGTTTGCTATCTTCGCATTTGTGCTGCGCTACTCTGCTCTGCTGGTGCTTACGTTCGCTCTTCTTATTTGAATTCAGATATTGTGTGTGGTGTTCCACTTGGCTTTCAATTCAGTTTGTCAGTTAATTTTCAGTTTTTAACTGAAGTAGTCTAAAAATTTCCACAAAAAAGCAAAAACAAAAAAAAGAAAAACCAATATAATACAAAAAAGTAACAAAAGAAATTCTCGACAAAAATTTACATTTGCGTCAACTTATAAGAAAGCAACAAAACCAAAAAACTAAATCACTCAAAAAAGTAGTGCAAATTATGGTGGAAACAATAAAAATACATAACTAATTAACCAAATGCAAGCATTCGTCTCCCCATTGTGTAAGTGTGTATGAGTCTGTGTGTGTTTGAAATGTAAAACTTATAAATAATTAAACTGAAAAAAATAAATGTTTTATTCAATTAAACGCGCAACAATGTGTGTGTGTATAATTGTTATTGGTGTTGCTTTGATTTTAATTATGATTTTTCTTGCCTCCAACAAATCTATTATTTGTTGCATATTTTGTTATTTTTAATCTTGAATTTCTTAAAAACAAGTTATAAACTAAATTAATAATTATTATATTTAAATTTAAATAAATATAACACATCTTTGGTCGTCTTATAAAAAAAAAGCTCAGTCAAAAATTTTTTATTCAAAACAAAAACAACAAATCAACAACAAATATTGGAGGCGCAGTAGCTAAACGTTTTTGTTGTTATTACACATTGCAGCTGTTCGCTTGTTGTTGCTTTCATCTGTTACAAGGCGCTCACATAGTTTGCGTGCGCTCTTCTCCGTCTTTCTGAAATTTTATAAAGAAACTCTTTCTCTCTCTTTCTATTGTAAAATTTGAGCGCAATCAAAAACCAGAAGAAATAATGAAGCAAAAGTAAAAGACGTCAAAAATGAACCCCAAACTTGAGGCAAATGACTTTAACTCGATAACAACAACAACAACGATAAGAACGACACAAAACAGCAAACGTGCGTGTGTACGAATATTTGTGTCTGTGCCTGAGTGTTTGTGCATGCATGCTTATGTGTTTGTCAGCCTGATTGAAAACAGTTGATGAGCGCGGAGTTCACAGCACAGCTGAGAGTGCATACATCAGATCGACCATTTGAAAAAAAGAGACTATATAACGACATAAACATGCACCGCCAAAGTCACCATATGTCGCAACAGCCACCAATCCTCAAAATATCGGCGAACCGCCGAAGCAACGACTGGATTACACGTTTTACATTTTAAATCGCGCTTTTTATACGATTTTCCAAAATCTGTAAAGTCTCTGCTTGCTCCAAAATCATGTATTTCCAACTGAACTGACTCATGACACTGGCATTTCAACCGAACATACGTCAGCTTATATTTACCACGTCGCTCGAGCACTGCTATCTCGAAATTGCAGATTTGCAAGTGTACTAACTTATGGCATCTTGAATTTCAACCGAACATACGCTAGTTCAATTCCAAAGCATGTTAACCTTCCACAGACTCTCTTTTCTTAAACAGACTGTTAAAGTTAACAGAGCCGCACTGTTGGCCATGGTGGTCTCTCAATTCTTCTCATAGACTCTGTTTCTGTCTGTTGAATTCAATCTGCACTCACAGTCGCGTTAAAAACAAATAATGACAATGACGTTGTTTGCGTTAATGTATTTGTGATTTAGAAACCTTATTGCCAGTAAAACTCGTGCGCAGTTTTTGTATTTTTTTTGTAAATAATATAATAATATTTTTATACACATGATTTATTGGATTTCAATGATGAAAAAAATTTTTGAATACAGAATTTTTATACAAAATTGAATTGAAAAAAAAAAAGTATTTATTATTATTACATTGACAAATCAGAGTATTTATTGAGTTGGGTTGGTAGTACGTTTTTTTTTATACGTTACTGTGTTTTGTTATTTTGTTGCTCTGCTGGTTTTGCTTATTTCTTGGGTGTATATGTATGTATGTGTTTGTGTAACATTGAACAGCTGAGCTTGTTTGGTAACAACATCATGGTGTCGAGACAAAAATAAGAACAACATCAAGTGCAATGAAGAATAAAACAATAACAACAACAACAACAAAAATAATAATAATAACGACAACAAGGAAATTGTACAAGGCTGACAGCAAATAAAAAGCTTTGCTTTTGATTTGCGTTTTGTCTGTGTCTTTGTTTTTGCTTTGCCTTTGCCTTTGTTTTCTTAATTTGATTTTTATGTGTTTTTGTTTTTGTCTTCTTTGATTTTGATTACTGTTCTGCAATTGGTATTTGTTTTAAATTTTCGAAATAAATAGACGTTAAAAAACAAAACACAGAACAAAAACTTTTTGTTAAGACAACTCTTTAGACCATATTTAGTCGTTGCCTGTTTTAACTGCGGCGTCGCCAAGCAATGCACCGTTACTAATTTCAATTATTTACATACATGTTTACATAGTATGTTGTGCCGACTGCCCTCGCACTCACGCTTTTTCTGACCTTTGTGTGCTCTCGCTTCTTTCCTTGTTACATGCTCTCTGTGTGTACATACTTTGCTATGCACTTCTTCATATGTACAGACATACAGACATACATATATGTACATAAAAGCATATTGACTTTGCTCATTCATTCGTTTGTTCATACGGCGGAGCCTTTGTTTGCTACTTTGTTTAACGAACCCAAAAGTGTTTTGTAGACAAAGTGTCGTCTAATGCAACACAAATGTATGTACATACATATGTATGTACATATGCATGTATGTATTAAGTGGAAATGTAAGTGTCAACCAATACAGAAAAATAACTTATTACCTCACCCTTTGCCATAACACGCAATGAAACAACATGACACGACATGACACGCCTCGCTACGTTTTTTGTATTGTTTTGTTCCTTTGTTCTCTTTGTCTAGGTATTTGTTTTATTTATTCAAAGTTAAACCTCATTTTTTTATATTGTAAATACTATTTTTTTCTACTCTGTTTGGTTTTTAATGTGATTTAATGGTTTAATGTGCTTTGTAATTCTCAGTTTGATTGAATTAGCGTTTTATTTGATTCGATTGTTAATCGAATATTTATTGCATCGATATTTTTGTTCAACGATAACAAAAAATAACATATTGCAATAAGAAATATATTATTCATTATTTACTTTTATTTAATTTTGAAAATAATATTTTTTTTATTTTGTGTTCAAATTTTGGCAATTTTAATCATGTCATGTGTAATTTTTAGAACATGCAATATGACAAATAATTTTCCAACAAGCGATCATGTTTTTGATTTATTGTAAGTATTAGAAAGACGTATTGGTGCACGATTTCCCATGCAATTAATGACGGTGATGAGATGTTTTTCGGTTTTGTTTTATTTTCAATTTTTATTGTGTTTTCTCTTTGTTGTATAACAAATGCAATTTGCACACTTTGTTAAATTGTTATTGACATACAATATATTGTACAAAGACAACGATAACGACAATAATAATTAAAAATGATCTCATCAGAGTAACGAGTCGAAGGTTTGACTTTAGCACGTTGGCTGACTGACTGATTTAGTGGGCTGTTAAATTGTTGTTTCTAAATGTTCAGTTATTTGAGAAAATCACTCCCAAGGACATGCTAGTAAAGCAGTGCGGCTCTTGAAAGTATGCAACAAAGAAATTGTAGCGCATGAATTAAAGAACAGATTGTTTTATCTACTGTTGAGTGACCTTCTATGTCAAGTTTGGAATTGTGCGAGTTGGTAGGGGTTGATTGGCAGCCAACAACTTTTATAATATTATAAAAAAAATATAAAAAAGAAACGAAAAAAAAACAAAACTACAATTGAAATAATTTGAAGAAGCGTAAAGAGAAGAGGGAAAGAATGTGAATGTGTTGAAATGCATCAAGAGGCAAATGAATAAAAACACGACAAAAGTGTTGTTGTGCATGTGTATTTGTACTTGTGTATGATTTGTGCGATAGTATAAAAAAAAAACAAAATAGTGAGAGCAAAAAAGTTGTGACAAGTGCTTGTGTGTGTGTGTGTGCATGTGTTGGTGTTTGAGCAGAGAGATTTGTTATATACATATGTATGTGTCGATTATGCATTCAATGCAATTCTCGTTCGTTCTCGTCATTGTTGTTGCGCTTGTTTGCTTTTCTGACGTACGTACGTCGTTCTTTCGTTCGTTCCATTTTGGTTAGTGGGTTGTGTGTGTGTGTGGGTGTGTATATAAGTGTAAGGTTGCTATTGCCGCTGGTGCCGTTGCTACCTTCATTGTCGACGTCGCCGACGTCATCTTCGTTGTTGCAGTTGTTGTGCTTGTTGTTGTCACACCCCTCACTCATTATACGAAGCGCTGCTTTTGACAGCATGTTGCCAACGACAACGTCAACGACAACGCCAACGTACACGGCAACGGCAACGGCAACGGCACAGTCAAAGCCATCGCTGCTTTTGATGTGCTTGATGTGCTGTTGACCTAATTTCTTTATTTAGGCTGTGCGCATTCATATTAAAGCTGACCTAGTTAGCATTTTATTCGAAATGCGCATATTCTATATTTATTTAATTATTTATTTATTATTTATATGTGTGTACACAAATATCAATTTTCTTGCATTTTATATAACTTAGAATAATAATCAGTTTTTCTTTATTTGTTTATTTTGCAGCGCTTCGTGAGCTTGAAACGCAGGCGTAGCTAGATTGGGCCAGTAAGTGTGTGCGAGTGAGGGAGAGGGTGCGCGAGCGAGAGCGAGAGTGAGTGTGTGAATAATAAACGAGAAGTTAAACAAACGAAGCGTGTGAAAGCGAATGCGCGAGAGAAAAGTGTTGAAGAGGAAGAACACTGCTGTTAACTTAAAAATTGAAAACTAGACACACACACTCTCATACACACACACACAAACACACATACACACACACACACAAACATTCAGAAGACCACATTATACAGAACAACAATAACAACAATAACAACAACTACAACAAAAAGACAAAAACAACAAAAACAAAAATGTCCTCTCCCAGTGCTGGCAAACGTCGCATGGACAATGATGTCATCAAGCTAATTGAATCAAAACACGAAGTTACCATACTCGGTGGCCTTAATGAATTCCATGTGAAATTCTTCGGCCCAACGGGGACACCGTACGAGGGTGGCGTATGGAAGGTGCGTGTCTATCTGCCCGACAATTATCCGTTCAAATCGCCAAGCATCGGCTTCGTTAACAAAATCTATCATCCAAATATTGACGAATCATCGGGCACAGTTTGTCTCGATGTGATCAATCAGGCCTGGACGGCATTATATGATCTATCGAATATATTTGAATCGTTTTTGCCACAGCTGCTCACATATCCGAATCCGGTCGATCCGTTAAATCGGGACGCTGCTGCGCTTTATTTGCATGAACCCGAGGAGTATCATCGAAAGGTTGCCGATTATGTGCAACGCTATGCGACCGAGGATGCGTTACGTGCCGCGCAACAGGAACGTGAAAGCAGCGATAGTGAATCAAGTATGTCGGATTATAGTGAGGATGAAGCACGGGACATGGAATTATAATATCGGTTTATATACATAAATATAATTGCGCTTATAATGATCTGAAGATGATGGTGATGTTGCTGATGCTGCTGTCGCTGCTGCTAATGATGATGATGGCAGTGTTTATGATAAGGATAAGGATAAGGATGTGGATATTGGTGAGAAGATCGCTTGAAACGTAGGTAGACATCAACAATTACAAATTACAGTAATAATAACACCAGCAACAACAACAGCAACAACAGCAGCAACAACAACAACAACAACAACAGCAACAACAACAACAGCAGCAGCAACAACAGCAATAATAGCAAAAGCTAAAGACGAATGGCAAAGTTAGCTGCGTATGTTGTTGTTGTTGTTCTATTTGTTTTTGTTGTTGTTTGTGTGCAGAATTATAGAACCGACAACCACAACAACAACAACAAAAACAGAAACAGAAACACATAAGAAATTTAAGTAAATAAGTTGAAAAGATATATATATAAATATATATATATATACATACATATACATATATGATATAAAGAAAAAAAAAGAAACAATATAAATATGAAAAGAAAACAAAACAAAATCAAGAATGAAAAAAAAACAAAATAATTATATAAATAATAATAATAAAAATAAGAGTAGAAGTTATACATAATAATAAAATAGTTATAGTAGTCGAGGCATCTACAAAAAAATCAAAACACAAACAAAACAAAGAAACAACAAATAAGAAGACAAACAGCCGACAAAAATCATCATGTACAATATATATGCATGTGTCTATATATATACATATATATAAATATATACAACAATAACAACTGCACACGATAAATTGTTTAGCAAATGTATATATATATATTATACATATATACAGACACACATATATATTTAAAAAATAAATTAAATTTGTCAAAGTAAACTTAGTATATTGAAGATTGTTCAAAATTTACAATAACAACAACAACGTATCAAAAACCACCCACACAATAATAAAGACATCAAGAAAAACAAAAAAGATATAATAATAATATAAACAAAGACAAGAAAGAACAAATATAAATATTCTATCGATTTTTCGATTGACAGATGACAGTTTAATTGAAAGATGTAGTAAACACAATAGGACAGAGACAGCAGATATTTTTTTTTTGTTTTTTTTTCTTATTGTAATTTGACACTCTGTCCGACAGTTTGACGTTCGCTTGATAGTTAAAAAATATAAATAATAATACAAAAAAATAAAACTAATAGAAAAAATGCCGTTACACCCAGACACACACACACGAGCAGACAGACATGTTGTATTCTATCGAACACATTTAAAGGCACTTAAGTAAAACATACATACATATTTACTTATGTATGTATGTATATATATATATATTTAGAATTGTGTTGGTGTTGTTTGTTATTTTTTTTTTATTTTTCTCTTTATGTCTTAAATTTCATAAATACATATGATTTTTTATATAATTTTTTTTTTTATTGAAACAATTAATTAATAATTATTACTACTATTAAATTATGTATTTTAATAACTTTTAATTAGCTAAACGAAAAATGAGCCTAAAGAAATCAATCAAGAGTTAAAAAATTTTAAGCAAAAAGAGAAAAGAGCCGCGAAGAAAATTATTTGACGTTAAAATTCTATGTGACAAATTAAATTTCAAATTAGTTTTATACATAAAAAAAAAATAAAAGAAATTC
>JBAMBP010001256.1:0-14113 GCA_037044515.1 Phortica magna
CATGTGTTTGTTGTTGTTTGTTTTATTGCGTTGCTGTATTTTCAATTAATGTCGTATATCCTTTTATCCTGTTGTGGTTACTTCATTTATTTGGCTTGCAACTTAATAGCCGTGACGGCGATTCTACATGTGTATGTGTGTGTGTGTGTGGATAAATGTGAGATTCAAGGAGTGACATGAAATAATTGCTGCACTGAATTGTAATTTGGCTATAAATTTAAGCCATGAGCTAAGCGCGTTTCAATATAAGTCTCAAGATATACTTTACTTTAATACTTTTAGAAAACCAAACAGAACACGCGTGAATTTAACACATGCCAATAAGAATATTTTACACATAATAGAAACATATTGAAAATGGCAATTGTGTCGCCGTCAAGTGTGAATGCATCAAAAGTGTGTCAATCGATTGGAAATGTGAAAAAAACAGAAAATAAGGTTTTCTAGTGGTTGAGTTATTGGTTTAAACGATTCCTCTAGTTTCAATTAATTTTCAGATTTTCCGAATTTAATACTCTCAAATTTTCTTTTCAAAGCATTCCTTCTCTTTGTTAATTCTTTCAATATATAGTACTGCTCCATTTTGCCTAATTATAAGCAAGAAAACAGCTACAAGCAGATCAGCTAAACAGAACAGCTTAAGACAGACCAGTTCAAACAAAACAGCTTCAAACAGATCAGTTAAACAGACCAGTTTCAACAGACCGGTTCAAACAGAACAGCTTCAAACAGATCAGTTAAACAGACCAGTTTCAGTAGTACAGCTTCAAACAGCTCAGTTAAGCTGAACAGTTCAAGCAAAACAGCTACAAACAGACCAGTTTAAGCAGACCAGTTCAAACAAAACAGCTTTAAACAGATCAGTTAAATAGACCAGTTTTAACAGAACAGCTTCAAACAAATCAGTTGAACAGAACAACATCAAACAGACCAGTCTTAACACAGAGTACTTAAATGAGTACACACTGAGGATATCCAAATCACACTATTGGCTAATTGCTAAAATGCTTTATATATATATGTATGTAGACATATGAATAAAATACATGATTATAGTTTAAATCTGTTTTATTTATTTGTATTGATTTTTAACACAAGTGTCTGCAGTTAAAAGTATAAAAATGTTTTTCACGTTCATAGTTGTATTTAATTTTTTTCCCCAAATATCGAATAAGTTCTTTTGTTGTTTGTAAATTTCGAAAACTGTCGAAATATTGAGTCTCCATATCTGACTTATAGTAATGTACCCAATGTGTACCTATTGATGATGAATTTGCCAAGTTAAAAATACCAATTCTCTTTTCCACGAATGTTTCGGTAATGAATCTCTCAAAAATACATCCCTGAAATGAGAAATACGTTTTTGGCAAATTCCATTAAATCAATGTTTAAGACCGCTTTTTTTTTTTAATTTTATAAGCTTTATGACGTTCCTTAATATCCTAATTTTGTGGATATGCTATATCATGTTCTCTACAGGCGGCGTATAATGGACTTATTCCTTTATCATCCTGCCAATGTAAATTTGAAAACATCTAATGAAAGCTAAAATTAACGAAAATGATATGCGATAGATTCGTTTTATTTATTTGAATATTTGATGAACTCATTCTTATTTTAATCTTGCTAATTAATGACAAAACAAACTAACATCAAACATCCATTTGTTCGAATGCCACCGAAATGACAAAAACAACATTAACTTTAACTTGAAACTTTTAACAGCAAACTACTACCCACCCATAGCATTGGATGTCGAATATGAGCGTGCTCTTATCGACTTTCACATGTATAATTCAATGGCAAATGTGAATTATGTTAACAATTTATTTCATATTGGGAAACATTATATTGAGATACCTGTGGGATCTTATGAGCTTGATGATATCACCGACTACATTTAAGAGAAATTAAATGAAAAAAGTCTCAAAAATGTGAAGGAGATAAGGTCACCATCAATTCAAATCATTGATCAGGAAGGAACTTTAGTTTATGTGCGTGGAGAGACACTTCGTCTACACTTGAGAGCACAACAATGAATGTTAACAATAAAAATTCATGTAAAGCAGAACGACCACTCACTTTCAACTATGAAGCGGAAGAGGAAACACGCATTAAACCCAGCAGATCTTTATCAACAAAAAAATAAATTTTTTTTTTAAATCAATAGGTCTAAAAATCATATCTAATCATAATAATGATGAGCAACATATTAAATGTACGTGAAAAACCTCACTCCGATAAGAGTACAAGCAAAATGAAATACCATGCCTATTCACCTTATCTACAATCGTTTAAGACTAATGATAAAGTTCGAGTTACAATTTAAAATCAAGATTTATATGTTTTACCAAACGGAAGTTTAATCAATGTATAGAGCTTCATTAGCAAGGAGGATGGTTCGGCAACTACTACAGGTAATTGCCGAACCATAATTGTATGCCGCATGTGCTTCATTCACTTAAAACTAAAAGGAATTGAACTTGATCGAAAACAATTTGTGGAAATAACATCAACTAAAAGAAGCTATATATCTTTAAACATAGCTGAAAGTTTAATATTGAGAAATGGTCGTTGGTTCAATGATGCAGATATTAAAGTGGCAAACAATGGATATTTAAAATTTTCTATTCCGTTAAAGCGCTTGCTTGGATTTGCCGAAGACTACGACAAGGTCTTGCTAAATTGTAAACCTGAACTCATTTTACATATGACACAAAAAATGGTTGATGTTCATTTTTCTAAAATTGGAGTTGATGGCCATATACTATATTTATATCCTGTACCTGTACCCTTATGGGTATATTAGCTTTGAGCACGTCGAAAATGTAACACCTAAAAAGAGGCGTTGCAGACTTTATAAAGTATATAGTATATTCTTGATTATTATCGAAAGAAGTCGATTTAGCCCTGTCCGTCCGTCTCTCTGTCAACCCGTCTGACATTTTGAGTGAACGCGTCGATCTCGGAAACTATATATGTATATTGTTGCGTGTGAGCAATGACTTATTACAGCTGTTACAAAATTCGTACTTTACTAACGAACTTTACTGAAAATGTTCGACGTATTTCAAGTTTTTCATGGGCAGTGCCACGCCCATTTTGATATCAACATAGCTCTTAAGCAACTCTATGTTTGGAAAAATTGTGGTATGCGGTTTTATAGACGTTTATTACGTAAAGATGTATTACTGAGTCGGCATACAAAATTTCAGGCTCGTACATTCCAAAGTTGTGGAGACTTACCAATTTTAATTTAAAACCAGTAAGGGAGCTATTTTCGGCTATGCCGAAACTTATATACTTTTGCAAACGTTTACACAATTATTCTTATTGGGAAACCTATTTTTAATTTTCCAATACGAATCATAAACGTAGCCACGCCCATTTTCTAATGTGTCTTTAAGAAAGCAATGTAGTCAAACTTCACTACATTTTTCAATCTTGTATCTCGTCTGTTTACAAAGAAGTCTCATTTTTAAGTTTTTAGTTGTATGGGCGGTACCACGCCCTTATGTCCGATTCTTATAAAATTCTAGATTTTAGTCAGGCATTAATAAAAACACGTAATAGCAAAGCTTGGTTTGCTTATATTCAAGAACAAAAAAGTTTTTCTAACAAAAACAGTATTTTTAACCGATCGTTCCTATGGGAGCTATATGCTATAGTAGCCTGATCTTGACCATTTTTCACGGTATCTTTGTTGATGTCAAAAAAGATGTTGTGCAAAATAATAAGTCGATAACTCCAAAAACACGCTGTTTTTTTATCAAAAACATCATTTTTGACCTATCCTTCCTATGGCAGCTATATGCTATAGTAGCCCGATCAAAAAAGTATTTGTGCAAAATATTGAGTCGATAACTCCTAAAATACGCGGTTTTTCAAGCAAAAACATCATTTTTGAACGATCGTTCCTATGGGAGCTATATGCTATAGTCAACCGATCAAACTGAATTTTACATACCAAATACCTGCAAGGAGAAGAAAATTTTCTGCGTTTAAATTTTTTTGCTAACTTTAAAACTCTGGCTGGAAATCGCATTGAAACAGACAGACAGACGGACGGACGGACAGACGGACATCGTTATTTGAACTCGTCTCGTCGTGCTGATCAAGAATATATATACTTTATATAGTCGGAAATGTCTCCTTCACTGCGTTGCAAACTTCATGACAAAGTTAATATACTCTTTTTGCAAGAGTATAAAAAAAAGTAATTTTTGACCGATCGTTCCTATGGGAGCTATATGCTATAGTAGCCTGATCTTGACCATTTTAGCAATGTCTCTTTGTTTATAACAAAAATGTTTTTGTACAAAATATTGAGTCGATAACTCTAAAAACACGCTGTTTTTCAAGCAAAAACATAATTTTTAACCGATCGTTCCTGTGGGAGCTATACGCTATAGTAGCTTGATCTTGACCAAAGAAGTTTTTGTGCAAAATATTGAGTCGATAACTCTAAAAACACGCTGTTTTTTAAGCAAAAACTTAATTTTTGAGCGATCGTTCCTATAACAGCTATATGCTATAGTAGCCCGATCTTGACCATTTTTGCACGGTATCTTTGTTGATGTTAAAAAAGTTTTTGTGCAAAATATTGAGTCGATAACTCCTAAAATACGCGGTTTTTTAAGCAAAAACGTAAATTTTGAACGATCGTTCCTATGGGAGCTATATGCTATAGTCATCCGATCAAACTGATTTTTACATACCAAATACCTGCAAAGAGAAGAAAATTTTCTGCGTTTAAATTTTTTTGCTAACTTTAAAACTCTGGCTGGAAATCGCATTGAAACAGACAGACAGACAGACGGACAGACGGACATCGTCATTTGAACTCGTCTCGTCATGCTGATCAAGAATATATATACTTTATATAGTCGGAAATGTCTCCTTCACTGCGTTGCAAACTTCATGACAAAGTTAATATACTCTTTTTGCAAGAGTATAACCAGTAAGGGAGCTATTTTCGGCTATGCCGAAACTTATATACTCTTGCAAACGTTTTCACAATTATTCTTATAAGGAAATCCTTTTTTAATTTTGCAATAAGAATCATATACGTAGCCACGCCCATTTTCTAATTTGTTTTTTTAGTTGTATGGGCGGTACCACGCCCTTATGTCCGATTTTTTATAAAATTCTAGATTTTAGTCAGGCATTAATAAAAACACGTAATAGCAAAGTTTAGTTTGCTTATATCCAAGAACAAAAAAGTTTTTCTAACAAAAACTGTATTTTTAACCGATCGTTCCTATAGGAGCTATGTCCTATAGTAGCCCTATCTTGACTATTTTTACACATTATCTTTGTTGATATCAAAAAAGTATTTGTGCAAAATATTGAGTCGATAACTCCAAAAACACGCTGTTTTTTAAGCAAAAACATAATTTTGGAACCATTTTTTACCACGCCCACTTGTTTGGTTGGGAAGCCAAACAGCTACTCCCACTTTTTGAAAAGACTATAACTTGAACACCAGAAACGCTAGAATTATAAAAGTCGGTAGGTACACAAAGTATGTCAAGATCTATAAAACTGCATACCACAATTCCCCTCCCCCTTCATCACTTTATTTTCATTCATATGGTGTTTTATTGTTAATTACTATATCTCCAAAACCACGAAAGATACGGAGAATTTTTGTGTGTACCCTCAATAAACTCGTGTCTTTAAGACTGCATACCAGAAAATACCCCTCTGTTTATTCGACTACCCCTTAATGACCAACAAACTTAAAATTTTGGTGAATTCCATTTTTTTACAAAATTTTTTATGTCTCTACAACTATAAAAGAAACGAACATGAAACTTAGTATGCAGACTCAATAAATGTACGATTTTAAAGCTGCATACCACATTTTTACACTCTATCCTTTATAACCCATCAAATAGTGTTTACATGCGAAAGCCTATATCTCCGATTTTTTTTTTATTGGGACGTTACACCTCCTACCGTGTGTGCAGGGTATTATATGGTTGAGTGTACTCAACTATACTGCCTTTACTAGTTTCAATGTATCTTTGTTTGCAAAATATTGAAATGATACCTCAAAAAACACGGTGTTTTTCAAGCAAAAACCTAATTTTCACCCATCGTTCCTTTGGGAGCTATATGCTGTAGTGATCTGATCAAGCTGATTTTCACACACAAACTGCCTGCAAAAAGAAGAAAATTTTGTCCATTTAAATTTTTTCGCTAACTTCAAAACTTTGGGAAAAGTTTTCAATGAAATAGACAGATGGACATGGCTATAAGAACTCGTCTCGTCGACCTGATCAAGAATATATATATTTTTTATAGTCGGAGATGTCTCCTTCTCTGCGTTGCAAACTTCATGACAAAGTAAATATACTCTTGAAAGAGTTTTAAAAAGTGGAATTTACCAAAATAGTATGTTTTATGGTAGTTCAAAATACAAGGGGTATTTTCTGGTATGCTGTTTTAGAGACATATATTTCCAGAATTGTAAAGGACTCCCGGTTTTTTGCCCGAGTCTGTAGGGTGCGGCAGCTCAAGAGATACCAGGTAGCCGGCTTTACAGTAATTTTTAATTTTGCCGGACACCTGAGCGCTGCCAAATAGTTGACACACAAATTTAGTTTAAAATTTAAAGCAGTTTTTTATTATTATTGACAAACAAATTCAGTAATTGACTTAACTTAAGCGGTGTTTACTGGGGAGTCGTCCTTCACCCTCGTCTTGGCGCTGGTTGCCGTTTCCACTCAACCCACTGGGCTACAAGTTGGGCCGTTCCTGTTGCGAACCGCTGATGCTCACGTCTGCGCAAGTCGGATGACCTGTTCACCTCGACCTTGCACCCCACACGTAGGTTCAGGTCACACCCAGTCGCCCGTTGGGGTACCTAGGGTGCTGGTGCTGTGAAAGTTCATCAGCTGCCTCTATGAATCCTGCAAAGAATTTGTCTTTGGATTCCTTCCAGTGTCGGCGTATTAATGCACCACTGGCTACTCTTGTAATTACCTCGAAATTGTTTGGGGACTTAGAAAATCTAATCTTACCCAGCTTTGGTCAGTCTTGCTTGCAGCTGAAATGAGCATTTCGCTTCTGAGCAAAGGTTGTGTTCCTTTTTGTCAAAACAAAGAAGAAGAGACCTCTAATTGCGAAAACCTGACTTGCCTCATTAAATGCTGCCTTAACTAGTTGGGAATTGTAAACAAACTTCAATGTTCAACTATTTTCGCCACCACTATAGCGATTCTGTTAGCCTGCATCGACGTCACTGCCTCACACTACCTTTTGTCATTGGCTATGCTACGAAAAGGCAAAACAGCTTAGTTGTGTACGAAAACAACTGATCATCCAACGCTGTTGTGTCATTGACCCAACAATAAACAGCCAAACGCCAGCATTTGCCTATGCTTGCACTCAACTGCCGATACCACGCTTTTGTACAGGCGCCTGTGTCAATCGTTCTTATTATTATTGTTGTCGGCGAGCGAATCATACAGATCAACGTAGATCTTTCGCGCCAAACATATCAACACAATATACATTGAACTGACATTCCGTCATGCGACGCTAGCGTTAGTGACAACGCTCATGCCAAGTACCGGCTATTGTTGTTGCCGCGCCCACGCCAACAGTCAAAAAACTGACCGTCATAAAATGCAACAACAACAAGCACAGTCGTTTTTTCTGCATTCCTTTTCCACCGTCACTTTTGCAATCTGGTGCATCTGCAACAACAACCACGCTAACTTGCTTACTCCAAATATTACAACAACTTAGCCTCTAATCAGCATCGCTAATCAACGTCGATGACTTATATGTGGCCGAATAACAATGTTGACATCTCAACATGTGAGTCGTGAATTTACTTACAATTCGCGTCCTCACAGTCCCCCCTTATTTCGGTTGAGCATGACAGTCGGGCAACGCCGACGACCGTTAGGATCCCACTATAGGAGTCGGTGCTTGCAGACATTTTTAATCACCATCGCCATCGGAATGCGCACCTTGCTGCTTACGACAGTGAGTACCAAAACCCCTTCCTTATTCCAAAAGCGCAACTTGCTGCTCCCAAAATCGGGAACGGCGTCGAAGTATTCTTGACAAAATCGAAGTGCAACAGTGCTGCTCCCGAAATCGAAACATGACTTCACCAATTCTTTCCCGAAATTGAAGCGCAACGGAAACCCCGCACCACAAATGGTCCGTCGAGCATGGTGCCAACTTGGCGGCAAATCTCTCCACTGCCTTTGACAATGGGTTCCCCTACGGCGAACTGGGCAATCATGGTTTTTACGGTTCGGTTTGCCCGCGCCGTCCAATTTTCCTGAGGAGTATATGGCGCTGTGAAATGCAGACTCACCCTCAAAACGCCCGGCTGGTGAACTGAGCCCCATTATTGGTAATCAGCACCTTCGGCGCGCCAAACCTTGCCAAAATCCGTTCCCGAAACGCCTTCTGGAGGCTCTCCTGACTGGCCTTCCGCAAAGGGACCAACTCTACCCATTTCGAAAACCGACCCACAAACACTAACAACATGGAATTGCCGTGGGTGGACCTGAGGAGTGGCCTAACAAAATCAGCGCAAACTGTGGCCCAGGGCTCTGATGCGATTTGCGTGAGCATCTTCCCAGCCATCTTTTGCTGGCTGACTTTGAACTTTTGGCAGAACTCGCAACCCTGCAGAAACTGGCGGACATCGCGGTATAGGCCCGGCCAATAATAACGCTGCGTTACTCGAGCGATCGTCTTCCTAACGCCGAGGTGACTTCGCTGTAACGGCGCTATGTGTTTCCTCTAACACCCTCCGCCTCTGCTGACCAGGCACACAATGTTTCCAGTCTGGGCAGCCCTCTTGCCCGAATCGTGAAGGCAAGTAGCGGTATAGACTCCCATTCTCCACCATAAAGTCGGGGAACCTCTCCGAATGTTTCTCCACGCCAACTATCTTTTGCTGCACCCAGGGACAGTCGACAGCGCCACCCTCTACCACCTCCACGCGGCAAAGCGCACCAAGAGGTTGTCTAGACAGGGCGTTTGCTATCACGTTCTACTTACCCCGACGGTACTGCACGTCGAACGTGTACTGCTGCAGCTCCAAGGCCCATCGGGCAATCCGCCCTGAAGGACTTTCAATCCGGTTCAACCACGTCAGAGCCTGATGGTCTGTGATAACCGTGAATTGATTACCCTCCAGGTAAGGTCGCAGCTTGCGAATGGCCCACACGATAGCCAAACATTCCTTTTCCGTGACGGAATAATTCCGTTCTGACTTTCCGAATTGACAACCTCCGCACCTTCCATCACCAGTGTCAACACAGCGCCTAGCCCATAGAGACTCCATAGTCACATCCGTCTGAATGCAAAACCTCTAACTAAAGTCGGGACAAGCCAAAACTGGCGCCCTCGTTAGCCGACTCTTCAGCTCCTCAAATTCCTTCTGGTGCTCCTCCCTCCACTTCTAATGCTTGCCCTTCTTCAGCAAGGCAGTCAGGTGTAAGGTGTTCTTGGAGAAGTCCTCGACGAACCGCCGATACCAGGACACGACCCCCAAGAACTGGCGAACATCTTTGAGATTCTGTCGCGGCGCCAGCTCCAAGATGGCTGCCACTTTCTCGGGATCCGTCTTGATCCCACTCTCCGTCACTACATGTTCCAGGTATTTCAGCTCTTTCGTCTGCCAACCACCCCATAATTGGAGATGCGGCCGTTAGATCGTCAAGGGCTGCGGAAACGGCTAGCACATCCGTTCTTAGCCTCGCCACCCCGTCGTTCTTTAGGCAAACTCAAAGCCCCCTCAAAACGACCAATTCACCCCCACAGCGCAATTTTGAGCCGATTCCTTGTAAAAAATCCCCACCCCAGAATCACATCCTCCATCAGCGACTCCAAAACCGACAATACCATCTGGTAGGAGCACTGACCAAGCCGCACTTCGATGCAAGCCGACTTCGTCACTAAAGAGTTTGATCCGTCTGCCAATAGGACAACGCTATCTACTGGCTTCTTACAACCGCCGACGATGAACAAAGCCACCAGGCGCCCACTCAAAACGCTAAGTGTTTCCCCGGTGTCCACGGTGGCATCCATTGGGGTCCCACCGACCAACAACGTCGCAATAACGCCGCCTCCACTTAGTCTTAGTAGTGCTGTTGCTGAGGAAGCTCCGACAAAGCTTTCTTCCGCTTTTAGCTCTTCCAAGTCCTTGACCTGTCGCATCAATCCACGCAAGGTGTGAAAGTCGTTCCGACGGACGTACTTCTGCACCACGAGTCGGCCGTTTCGGTAAATTCGTGCCAAACGTTGGTCCACCTTCATGTCAAGGTGCTTCAACATTTCTTGGATGACGAGGACAAAATCTTAGAATCCTCGTGCTGCTGGCGATTCCTGACAGCTTCCTCTATTCGCTCTCCGTAGCGGGCAGAAACGAAAAAGTCAAGAAAATACAACATAAAATCATCCCAGGAGGTCCAAAAGGTCTTAAAACCCCTATACCTGCTCAAGGCCCGTCCCTGTAGGAACTTGGGAATGAGACGGGGCAAGACATTGAAAGGAAGACGATACCCTTTAGCCGATTCCTCCAGCCCCTCCAAGAAACAAAGCGGATCACTGAGCCCATCGAAGTGGATATGCCACTTTCGTGCTTGGTCCATCATTTGACCTGTGACCTTACTTTCGGCCATGGGGAGCATCGGTGGCCATTGCCCCCGGGTCTCCGTCCGCCTGCGCGTTTTTGGAGCTTCCCTGAGTGGCGATGCCTGCTGATTTCTTGCTGATTTTGCAGTTCGCCGAATTTCTTATTTCTGACATGGGTCCCGAAATCCTTGGATTTGGAGGCCACACCTCCTCGGTCTTGCTTCCTTGTTCTGTCTCCACTGTGGTCGGCAACCACTCTGTGGCAGAAGATCTGGGCCGGTAAAATTCCTCCAATTCTGTCAACCGTTCCCGCACAGCTTCGCTATGCGACCCTTTCCGAATAAACTTCGCCAACCGCAGGCGCAGTTCACCCATCGTTCCAAGGGTGCACAGCGCGAACTCGGCGTAGTGCGCTGCCAGTTCGGTTCACTGGAGTGTATCAACCCAACCAGTAGTCACCATTGCCCCTCCTTCTGGGCGCAATTTAACCACTTCAAATTTTAATATTTTCATTTGTGCTTTATTTCACTCAGGGTCTAAACGACTCCCGGTTCTCGCCCAGGTCTTTAGGCTGGGGAAGCTCAAGCCGGCTTTACAATAATTTGTAACTTTGCCGGACACCTGAGCGCTGCCAAATAATTGACACACAAATTGAGTTTTAAATTTAAAGCAGTTTTTTATTTTTATTGACAAACAAATTTAGTAATTGACTTAAGGTTCTAGCTTAAGCGCTATTGGCTGCCGCTGGTCATTTAGAGTGTTCTTCCATCCTCGTCTTAGCGCTGGTTGCCGTTTCCACTCAACCCACTGGGCTACAAGTTGGGCCGCTCCTGTTGCGAACCGCTGATGCTCACGTCTGCGCAAGTCGGATGACCTGTTCACCTCGACCTTGCACCCCACACGTAGGTTCAGGTCACACCCAGTCGCCCGTTGGGGTACCTAGGGTGCTGGTGCTGTGAAAGTTCATCAGCTGCCTCTATGAATCCTGCAAAGAATTTGTCTTTGGATTCCTTCCAGTGTCGGCGTATTAATGCACCACTGGCTACTCTTGTAATTACCTCGAAATTGTTTGGGGACTTAGAAAATCTAATCTTACCCAGCTTTGGTCAGTCTTGCTTGCAGCTGAAATGAGCATTTCGCTTCTGAGCAAAGGTTGTGTTCCTTTTTGTCAAAACAAAGAAGAAGAGACCTCTAATTGCGAAAACCTGACTTGCCTCATTAAATGCTGCCTTAACTAGTTGGGAATTGTAAACAAACTTCAATGTTCAACTATTTTCGCCACCACTATAGCGATTCTGTTAGCCTGCATCGACGTCACTGCCTCACACTACCTTTTGTCATTGGCTATGCTACGAAAAGGCAAAACAG
Source organism: Phortica magna (assembly GCA_037044515.1). Taxonomy (NCBI): domain Eukaryota; kingdom Metazoa; phylum Arthropoda; class Insecta; order Diptera; family Drosophilidae; genus Phortica; species Phortica magna. Next base: position 11,983 of record JBAMBP010001256.1, read on the forward strand.
CTTAGTTGTGTACGAAAACAACTGATCATCCAACGCTGTTGTGTCATTGACCCAACAATAAACAGCCAAACGCCAGCATTTGCCTATGCTTGCACTCAACTGCCGATACCACGCTTTTGTACAGGCGCCTGTGTCAATCGTTCTTATTATTATTGTTGTCGGCGAGCGAATCATACAGATCAACGTAGATCTTTCGCGCCAAACATATCAACACAATATGCATTGAACTGACATTCCGTCATGCGACGCTAGCGTTAGTGACAACGCTCATGCCAAGTATCGGCTATTGTTGTTGCCGCGCCCACGCCAACAGTCAAAAAACTGACCGTCATAAAATGCAACAACAACAAGCGCAGTCGTTTTTTCTGCATTCCTTTTCCACCGTCACTTTCGCCATCTGGCGCATCCGCAACAACAACCACGCTAACTTGCTTACTCCAAATATTACAACAGCTTATTTTGTTGTAATTTTCCGCACAAGAACGCGCTGTTAGCATCAACACAAGGAAAATGTCGTACCTTTAATAGTTTTGAAGATGTAGTAATTTACAAAAAAAACACCTTTTGTTAGGTAATGAGAGAAAGGGGAGAAAATTGTGGTATGCAGTTTTGTAGATTCCCAATTACTAAGTCTTGTATTGAAGTTACAGCCTTTTCAAAAAGTGGTTTGTGCCGGTAGGGTGGGAAGGAGTGGACGTGGGACAAAACCGTTCAAACAAACTATACTGCTGAGCATCTCGAGTCTATCCTCCAAATCTCAAGTCTTTCTTTCTTTTTGTTACCGAGAACTATTAGTGAGGACGGTCGGACGGCCGGATGGACGAACATCGCTTAATCAATTTCTCTTGTCGTCCTGATAAAGAATATATATAGCTGCCCTCTTCTATGCGTTACATGCATGTCGTTTAAATAAACCAAATATCCCCTGATATATTGTGTGTACAGGTTATAAAAAATTTGACTAATATGTGAAGTGTGGTAAGGATGCCACACAGATCTATGGCCAAAAATTATGTGAGAAACTATACTGTTATACGTGCATTTTTCCAAAAGGTTGGTTTGTACCCAGCAGTTTTGAGTCTTTTAGAATGGCTTATACGGTGTCCAAATTTTTGCGTAGTCAAGTATTTCATGAGTGACCTTATTCGAACAATTGTCCCTTGTAAATCAAATAAAATTTTAACAGATCAAAACTGAGTGTACATTAATTTTCGGGCTTGTAAATATTTTATTGTTTACTGATTATGTTTTTGCTTGACATTTAATTTTGAGTTAATAGGTAATGTTTACTAGATTACTTAAAACACCTTACAAGATTTTTACGAGGTACAGACTCGGAATCTCGTATTAATTTAAACGTAAATACTCAATTTCGAGACTTACGAGTTTTCTTGAATACCCTTAATAATTGACATGAGTACGACTCGTATTAATATGTTATTTTCAACGAACTTTACTTCTACACACAACATGTATTATTTATTTACTTACCTTGCTGTACATCCAAACCAGCTCTTTCAAGCATATAAGGTAAGCCTACAATTAAGAAACAAATATCAAATATGTATATTAAGCTTCAATTGTAAACAGTCAATGTATTTATTTATACTGTGTCTACACAATTTTATCTACACAAAGAGTCGTGTGTGTTACTTCCAGAGTAGATACAAGGGTTCGGTCTATAAGTTTGTTGAGCTACATAGCAAATTTTTCGGCCGTAAGCCTAGTGAATAAAATAGTAATCTTCACTATGTAATACTTACTACTGGCACTAGCTTTTATTTAGCTAGTACTGGCTTTTCTGAAAAATTTAAAACAAACAAATTTTTGCTAGCTTGTACTGAAAGCTTCTAGCAAAGGAGGGTACTAAACAATTTGACAGAACTAGTTTAAGAGTTGCCAATCTTTAAAAAATAATTTTATTTACACCTTGCACGTACAGTTTGTCAGGGTATCTAGAGCTTGTTTCAGACCAAATGAACATTGCGCGTCATCAGATTAGTGCCCCCTTTTTCACACAATTCTTTTGTAGTTTCTATATTCCTATTTCAGTTAACTTCGTAATTTTTGTTTTGATTTCACAATTATCATATGTTGTCTCCCAGCTCAGAAAACAAAGCACGACAAATGA
>JBAMBP010001257.1:0-182851 GCA_037044515.1 Phortica magna
ACGCATTGACTCTAACCGTATGCCAAACACATGCGTTAGAGCAGTAACGCTATATAGAGGATAAGCGCGCACGCTCGCTCATTCTTACACACACACACACACACACACACATGAGCAACATACAAATTGCGCTCGTGTTTCATTCACTTGTAAAATGGTCGCTTGTGTGCGTGTGTGTGTGTGTGAGTGCAGCGGCACAGCAGTCGTATTTTGCCGGCAATTGTTAGTTACGCCAAATTGAATTGCCTTATGTTTTGCAAGCGCGCTATTGACACATAAGCTATTACATTATGCATATTGTGTGCTAGTGCGGTGGGCGTTGCTTATAAACATGCGCGCTCTCCCATGCTCTTACACGGCGCGTACTCTCTGCTGCTGCCGTTGCGGGCTTTGCTGCCGCAGTCAGTGTGTCGTTGTTGTTGCAGTACAGCGCTTCGTATTGTATGACGAGCAAGCACGACACACGACTGCTTGTTTGTTTGCTTGAGTGTGCATGTGTGTGTGTGTGTGTGTGTGTTTGAGCGTGCATGCGCAAATTGTGGCTTATTGCTGTCGCAGTCGCACACATGGCGTTTCGCTGTTGATGCGCCGTCTGTCGCAGTAACACAATTTGCATATTTTTCTTTATACTTATTGCATATTTTATTTATTACGTTCTTGCGCTTGAAAGCGAGAGGAAAGTGTTATAAGGCATTCACAAAGCATACTTTTTCACTGTTTTCATTTCATTACAACATTTTTACTATCATTTGCCTGCTGCTTCTTCTTTTGTATTTCGTATTTTTATTTGAATTTTAACACATTTACTGCGCATTTCGGTACATTAAGCGAAAAGTGTCTAAGCGTGTTGAAATTAATTGAAAATTGAATAAATATGTAATTACAAATGCGCAAATCTTTGCTGACAAAGAATGAAAGTCACAAAAGTCGCATTTTATGTTTGAAATACGTTTTTAGTCAACAAAGTTACATTTGTCGATACATTTGTTAAATCAGCTTAAAGATACAAATTGAAATTCGTTGAATTTTGCATATTTCTGGTAGACAGGCCATAATGTATCTAGATACAAATTAGTTAAAACAAATTATTATTATTTTCAATATATTTATGACATTTTTCGGAACTAATGAATTTGTAAATGTATCTAAACATATTTGTATATTATATACATTAACTTTTAAGCATTTAATTTGTTTTTTTTTATGGTAAATATTATTTGGCGAAACATTTAACAATTATCAATATTAATTTGTATCTTTGAGATACATTTTGGACAATTGTTGCTTCAATGCATTTTTCCATTGCAAATGTCGGAAAACCAAAACCGCAACTGCAATTAAACAAAAACCATATTTTATTGAAATTATAAACAAAACAACATGTATTTTGCGAAATTTGGCAGGTTTATAACTTCATTTTGTTTTGCATAATTTTTGTGAATGCAAAAGAAGAAGCAGAAAACGCTTGAAGGATTAAATTTGAGGCAAAACCGATGGCAGCGCAAATCAAGTGTTAATCGCAATGCTAGACAGACAGAGAGACTGGCAGACAGACAGAAGAACGGACAGACGGTCAGAACGACGGACAAACTCACTAAATGTCCGAAGAAGAAGAAGCAGTTCTTTTTTACTTTCCTTCATACGAAAGACGCCAAAATGCGTTAAATGACCGCCATTGTAAAAATTTGTGCTTCCTCTTACACGTCTTGCTCAACTGCCGCAGCCGCTGCTTCTTCTTCTTCCGCGTCTTTTCGACGGCTGCAAAGGCAAAGTATGTTTTGCGCTGAATTGAGAGCGCCGCGAAATGAAGCCGGCGACAGAACAGAACAGATGAAAGACAACAACAACAACAACTTTTCGAATATTCAACACTTGAGTGGTTTTGTTGTTGTTGTTTTTGTTTGAGTAGTTTGGCTTGAGTGACTCTCACACACACACACACAACTAAGCCAACTGCGTCGCTGCTGTGGTGAGTTTTCAGAGCGTCTGCGTCGACGTCAGCGTCAAAGCCGTGCCGCGGCAGCGCAGTCAGAAGAACATGAGCGCACTCGTTTCTTGGTGTGGAAATTGTCGCCAGTTGTTGTTGTTGTTGTTGTTGTGCTCAACGTTGACTCTGCTGCTGCTTCTTCTTCTGCATTTGCTTAGTTATAAGTCTTGTTTGATATGTGTGTGTGTGTTGTTTTTGTTGGCGGTTTTTTTGAGTGCAACAGTTTTATTGGCGCTTTTAAACATGACCAACAACAACAACAACAATAAATATGCCAACTTGACCAACGAAATATAGATTTGACTTTTTTTTCTATATATTTTATATGACTGTGCATGTGTGTGTGTGTGTGTGTTGCTTGGCTTTTGATTTGCACTAACTTTGGCACCTCTTTGGCGTCGACGTCGACGTCGCTGCTTTCTAACAACATGTGTGTGTGTGTGTTTTAATAAGTAACGCACGGCACACAAAGTGTCAAAGCGCTTGTCGCGCATATAAAAGCAACAACAACAACAACAAAAGCATAATCAAACCAAAGTAAACGTGAACGCGAACCGCCGCTGCACAGCAACGCCATCTGACGTGAATAAGCGCGCACGCAGCCAAAACGGCACAGCTTCAGTCAACGAAGCAACGAAATAAAACAACAACAACGCAGTCGCAGCCGCAGTCGCTGTCAGCGCCGACGCCGACGCGCTTGTGCTTTTGCCTTTGCTTTTGCATTGCTTTGCCTTTGGTTTGCTTTGCCTTTGCTTTGCTTTGCGCCGCTAAAACATTTGACGATTTGACTTGTCTTGACTTGGATTTTTGTCGCGTTGCGTCGCATTACAAAATACGTCGCCGTCGCCGTCGTGTGTCTTTTTATTCCTTACTCACGCGCTTCGTACACAAGTCTTCGTCTGCGCCTTCGTTCGCGTTCGCGCCTCGTCTGTGTTCGTGTACGTGTCGTTGCTGTGCGTGTGTGCGTGCGTGTGCTTTTTAGCGCTGCGTCATCGTCACCGTCGCCAACTTTTGTGCGCTTCGTTGCCGTTGGTTTTTGCTTCGTTTTTTTCCATTTTTGTTGTTTTGACTTTTCTACAACGGCGTTTTTTTCTTATTGGATTGGCTTGAATTGGATTGTCTTGTTTCGCATGTCGCCGTTGTCGTTCTCGTTGTCAAAAACGCACGCAATCAATTTTTCGTATTCGAACATTTTGCGTGTCATCGAAGACATTTGTCGGCAAAGCGTATTTTTTTTTCGCCAATTCGCGCGTTTTTTTAAAAAACACAAAAATTTATAAATAAATTTTAACAAAAAATTTACAAAAAAAAAAAATAATAATAAACAATATATATATTTTTTTTGCCGTCGCGTGTGCAAAAAAAAAAAACCCAAATAAATATACAAATTTTTAATATATAAAAAAAATATATTAAGAAAAAAATTATATAAAAAATATAAGAAAAAAATATTTTTTGTGCACAAATAAAATACAATTTTTTAGCTACAAAAATACATGAGCAAAAGTGTTGTTTTTTTTTTTAAATAAAACAAAGTTTAAAGCAAGTTTAACAAACAAAAAAAAAAACACCAAAATGGATTAAAAACAAAACAAATTAAAGTAAGAAAATCTTAAAGAAACTACGAAGTATGTAAAATGACACATTTCACATAAAAACATTTTCATTTGCAATTTTAAAAATTCAAAAAATTTTGAAATTTTTAAATTTAAATGAAAACAACAAAAAGTAAACAAATAAAAAATACATGTGTTTTTCTTTTGCTTTTATTAAAAAAAAAAAAACCATTAAAAATTTGATCAAAAGTCGCTTTTTCAATAAACGCGTTTTTGGCGCGTTTTTGACGCGTTTTTTGTCACGTTTTTTGCAGCGTGCTATTAAAAGCAGCAGCAAATAGGCTTTGCTAACAAACTTATGCGCTTTTTAAACAAAAATAACATGTGTTGCTTTGAAAATAACATTAATTATTACAGTTTTGTTGAAAAGTTGGAAAAAAAAGAGTCTTCAACTAAAATTCTAAAAGTGCGCTGAACAATTTTTTGCAATATTTTGTTGTTGGCTTAACAAAGCAACACACACACACACAGCCACACACATAGAGACACACACTTGTCAGTCAGTCATAAACACCTGTCGAAAATGATTTGCATGCATGAATGAACATGTGTGAATCTGAGTTTGTTTGTCCGTCTGTCCATGTGTCCGTCTATCTGTCAGTCTGAGTGTTCCAGGCGTGTTGACAGTAAAATTGTAGAAATAAATGATCGCTTGATTGATTGATTGATTGAATGCATGTTGACATAATGAATTCATGTACAAATGATATTTACACCTTTTGAATAAAACAAATGTGAAATGAAGAAGAACAAGAAGAAGTCGACTGAAGTTATGCCAACTTTGATTATCAACGAATCGTCGAAGCCATCAAACCGTCAATAAAACAATTACACACTGACAGTTGGTCGTTGGTCGACGCAGTGCAAGCAAACAGACGGACAGCCGGACGGACAGTGCAATAAACATGCCTGCACAATAGACAAAGAGCGCTCTGCATGTGTGTTGTGTGCATGAGGGAGAGAGAGAGAGAGAGGGAGAGGCACACAAGTCTTAACAATAATACCGACGTTAAAATGTCCGTCCGAATCCGTCTGTCCAATTGTCCAATTGTCTTTAATAGCTTAAAATACAAGCATGGCATTTTGCATAGCTGAGAGAAGACTCATTGAACCCAGCAACGCGACTTGACTTGACTTGACTTGAGTTAAACCACAAGTTTCAACCTCAGCTCAATTGGCTCAATGACTGACTGATGGACTGATGGACTGACTGACGAAATAACTGACGAAATGACTGACGAAGTGACGGCGTGAGTAAATGAGTTAATGATTGCGGCTTTTTGCGAATTACTTTGCAATTTTACAACAATGCACAACAACAACAGCAACAACAAAAGCAAACAATGTGATAAGCGGTTTTCTATTGTTGTTGTTGCTGTTGTTGTGTAAAATTGTGATAATGATTAAATGAAGCAAAACAAAAATGAAAATAAAAACGCTCGCCAATTTTTGCTGTAAAAATGAAATTCAATTAACATGCAAAATTGTTTATACACCATGTGTGTGTTTGTGTGTGTATGTGTCTGTATCTGTGTGCAAATTGTGCTACTTCCGCTTTACATAAAATTAAAGAACAAAAAGTTACAATTTTATATACAAAATGTGAAAGTTTTCACTTTGAAGCCTTAAATAATTTCGTTTTTTTTTTTCAAGCGAAATTATTATGAAAATTATACTTTTTGTGTTATAAAAGTTGTTAATGATTTAAAAAAAGTTACAAAAAGTGTGCGCTTAATGAGTTTAAATTGACGGAAAGACGTATTTTATGCATGTTGTTGCTCGTAGCAAGTTTAATTATAATTTAAAATAAAGTTTTATCAGTCGAATTCGGCATTGTTCCTTTGTAACTCAGTACTTTTGTGTGTTACCACAACATGTGTGGCATGCACAGATTTGTCTGCATTATGCGCGTGTTTTTCTATAAAACATACAAGATTCTTACGCTGCGTTCTTGAGACATATGCGAAAATAGCCAACAATAAACATATCAAATATGCGTAATATGCGTAACTGTGCAGTAAGCAGTTGTTGATTGTGCAGTGGCATATTTTGCAATACGCACGCCTACTCCTACTACTATCGATTAATATTGTCATTAGTTTTGAATTTGCTGATTTATAAATGCGCTTAGATTTGCCAAAGGACATAATATATTATTATGCCATATACAATTCCAATTGACCTTTCAAATCTAAAGTATTAATGAGCCAAACCTGCAATTAACAACAATTCGCAAGTCATTTTTGCCTTGGCCTTTGAGCGATACAAGTGCAGACAGCATTTTTAGCCACCATGTGCTGCTCCTGCTCCTTCCCATGCTCAGACTCATGCCATCCCCTTAGCATGGCATTTTCATAACGTACGCATTACGTTTTTTGTTTGCTGCGTTAAATAAATTAAATTAGGTAATTGATTTCTGAATCCGCAATTCAGCAAATGGGATTACAACACGTCAAACGACATGGCCAAATGGCAAAGACACGAAACCAAAACCAAATCCAAATCCGTATGAGAACCTGAAATTGAACTGAAGCTCAAACTGAAGCTCATGAAATAATAAAAATAAATCTACGCCCACTCAAAAGTGCAATCGCGCGCATTTTCATAGCTAAATAATAAACGATAACAATGACGATGAGCTCGAAAGCATGAGAGGATGAGGGCATGGGAGTGTGAGAGGTGCAAGGGTTCGCCGGAAGGTGAAGAGAATTTGTAATTCAACGATTTTGAAATTGAAAGCAATTTCATATACAAGCCAAGACTTTACTAAATGTTACTGACAGCAAAGCAAGCAGGAGACTTCAAGGCTGCAGGATGATGATGATGATGATGCTGCTGATGATGATGAGGAAGTCATGAGTGACGTTCTGTCAGTGGCAAACAGTTTTTCAGCCCTTAAGATTAACAAGACGCACGTTTAAAGCTTCCTGTTAGCCCCCACCCCCCCTCGTAGCGCACTTAACTTGCTCAGCAGCTTTTGCCGTGCCGCCGTCCTGCCGTGTATCAATGCACACATTTGATTTCATTTCATTTCATTTGAATGCCGTCAATAATGAACGGTATAAATTCTCAGTAAGCGAACTTTTCATTCCTTTCCTTTCCTTACATTTCAACAAACTCAAACTGTTTTCAATTTATGCTCAATTCGGTTGTCTGCTCTCATCGCATCGCATCGCATCCGAACCGCCGCCCACATTCAGGCACAAGCGCTTCCTACAACACATGCTGGCCGCCGCCCTCATGTTTAACTTCATTGCCGCCAACCGTCCGTTTAACCATCTATGCAGCTGCGGCTGCCAACAACCAGGGTTGCCCTGCACAGCAACGTGATTGCACGCATTCATGTGGGCGAAGGTGATCCGCTCATTATACTACTGAAGAAGATATTTGAAGTGATTTCGATTTCGTGAAATTTGAGTACTTCTTTTTTTAGGGGTTTCTATCTTCTTTCTTTCTTCTTCTTTCTTTCTATCTTTCATAACAACTTCTTGATTCGTTATTGTCATCTCTTTTTTAGAGTCTCTTAAGCAAGGCAAGGTCTTCTAAATGGCACAAGCTCAACACATATTAATTGTTGCAACAACTTTCGAGCACATTCTTTAAGATTTGCTTATAAAATGAAACAAACATGGAAACTTCTTGTACCGAAACGAATAGAATTCGGCGTGTCGGTTCCTGAAAAGCTTTCATATTTATGTCTATACACAACGCACTGCATGATATCTTAAGTGCACGCTTCTTACTACATGAGATCTATAGGGATCACTATGTATCTCAACTTTTCATTGAATGAAATGTTGCAAGAAAACTAAGCGTGAGATTTCCTTCTACCAAGCTTTAATTATGTCATCTATAAGCGTTTCAAAGCACGTGACATCCGGCGATAAGCGAACTCTAACGGGTGCGCATAAATGTGTCTTGTTTGTTTCAAACAAAATCAAGCGCAAGATCCCTCATTACGCAGTGTGTGTGTTCGATGACTTTAACAACAACAACAACAAGAATAAAAGTTTCTAGACCGTTGACCTTCCGCGAAGTTATCATTTGCCAAAGTCTGTCATTCCTTTCATATTATTTCATTTCGTTAGATTTCTTTGTTTTCCTTTTGTGAATTGCACTTAAAATTCAATAGAAAATAGAAATTCACCCACTTTAGCTGAAAGCGTTTTGCAACACAGACTTTTCGATCTGTCGCCCTGCCTGCCTTCCCTCGCTCTCTCTCTCTTCCTCGCCCTTGTGCTGCCATTATCCTTGCTGGCATTTGCAACACGGCCTGCCTTTTGGGACTTTTGTTCGCGGAGAATATGGCAAGAGGAAGAGGTAGCATGAGTAGCAGGCGTAGGCGTAGAAGCAGCAGCGACGGCAGTTTGCAGCATGATGAAGTTGCATGCCTCAACTGTGGCACGAGTAAGCTGATAGACAGACAGACGGACGGATGGACAGACAGGCTGCCTGATAGACGAACAGATAGACAGACGGACAGTCTGCCTGAACAGTTTATGTAACGTCTTTTTCGAAGCTCCTCTGCTTGTTCCCCCGCTCTCTCCACAACTCTCACCATCTCTCTCGCTCACTCTTTATTATTTCGTTAACAACTTTCTTTTATTGACGCCTTCTTCATCTTCATCTGCCGCTGCTGCTGCTTCTTCTTCTTCTGCCACTTGCCACACGCTCTGCCTCAAATTCATTACATTTTCTCTTACACTTCTTATTTATTTTTTTTTTGCTTTCTCTTTCTTTTCGCTTCTTCTTTTATTATATTTTTTTTTCTGCCTTTTTTGTGCCTTTTTTTCTTATTGAATGTTTGTTGTTGTTGTTTTTTGGCTCTCCTTTGTTGCCACATAAAAGAAGCAGCACAAATTTAACTTCAATGTCAAGTCCTGCGCCCAAAATGTATTCTTTTGCTTTCCTATAACATTTAATCGTCGTTCGTTCTCAAAAGCAGAAGAAGAAGAAGAAGAGACAGCGAATATTTCCGCACAAAATCAAATTCAACGCCAACAAAGTGAAATTCCTTATCAGCCACGCCTCTGTACCAACACCGCCCAACCGCCTGCCACCCTGCCACGCCTCTAAGGCACGCAAACACATTGCTTTGGCAGGATTTGTGTCTTGACGTGCTTTCTGTCTGTCACTTGCCACTTTTGAGATACAATTGAGCAACAACAACAACAACAGAAGCAACAACAACAACAAAAAGTACATATCTTTTGACAGCAGCAAAAGCAGAAGATTCTTGTGGAAAATAACATGAGTGCGACCAGTCAGACGCCTTCAGAAGGACCTCATTGTGTATGTGTGTGTGTGTGTGTGTGTCAAAGTTGTGAAGTCGACGATGCCATCATCTACAACAACAACAACAACAACAATGACAAGCGAGTATCTCATCTGCTTTTTGTCTTCGTACTTCTTCTTCTTATTTCTTATTCGTCTTCTTCTTCTTCTTAAAAAAAAAACGCAGAAAAGCAAATAAAAAAAATGTATTTTAGTAAAAGACTTTCACGTTAATGAATGTTTTATTTATAAAAATTCTATGCCATAAACGAGTATCTTTCAGAACGTCGCTCGTTTGTCTCATACAGCCAACCAACCACACATCTGCGCTTCGTTTTGTCTTCTTTGTGCTTTTTTGTGTGGGTGGCAGGGGGAAGGAGGAAGGGGGCTCCGGCGATTTTTATTTGACGCCTCGCTTTGTGGGAAATCGAGCAACTTGAACGTTTGCCACTCGTTAATGCAAACAAATATTTTGCCAGTAGATGATTCCACCACTTGCGCTTCCTCCACCTCAACCTCAAGCTCATCTTCTGCTACTTTTAGTATTATTATAATAATTTTTTCCTTTAGAAACCGAGTTCTGTCATTGATTGTTGTTTTTTGTATTTGCGATATTTTACTTACTTATCTTCAATTTATGTATACAAATTGCAACGTTGCGTCTTTCGAAATGTGCTTTGTTCATGCAAAATTCGGCAAATATTATGCATTTAATAAGTAAAGCACATTATGGAGTTGTAATAATTTCGGTTTTGAAAAAGCATGCCATTTAAGTTATAAGGATACACAGCCTACATTTGTTATATGCTCATTGAGACAAAATGCTCATTTAAACAGAAACGGCACGTGAGATATGCCTAAGATGTTTATTGATTTATAGATAAGACATAAAAGCAAAATGCCAAGTGCTCAAACAACGCGTAAGAAAGTTCTGGCGTACGGATAAGTGAGAAGAAAGTAAATTATTAAGAAAAGCACATGTAAGAAATGACGTAAGACTTGAAAATCATTTACGTTTGTCATTTATCATTGGCGACAACAACAACAGCAACAACAACAACAACAGCAGCACAAAAATGCGTAAGCGTCTGTATTACCTTTTTGTCGTTTCGGACAATACATGAGTTGTTGAACTAAAAGAAAATCAAGAAGGTGGAAAATCATAAAGGTTTCGAATAAAGAGCTGTGAAATAAAAGCGAACTGGTTGAAGCATGTGTTAAGATAAGAGAATCAGTGAGGCAAACAGACACACACACACGCACACACGCACACACACATGCGCGTTCATAGACACGCACACAAAGCGAACAAAAACAAAAGCTTAAAAAAAAAAAACAATTTTTGCCTCAATTCCATTGAAAAGAGAACTTCACAAGCAATTAAACACACAAAAGCGTAACAACAACAACAACAACAACAACAACAACAACTTCGATGCTAAAAGCGCCCAACAACAACAAAAACAATTGCGCAAAGTCAAACATTGTTGGCAAAAACAAAAAGAGTACCAACAAAGCCAAATGATGAGTGCGAGTGAGAGAGCATGCGACTTTTGAAGCGACGATGCGCAGCATCCGCCAAAAAGTAACAATAACAACAACAGCAACAACAACAACAACAACACATGAAAATAGGCAAACAACAAACATTTTATATAAGCGGCAAAGCAAGAAAAAACCCAACTTTGGAATATGAATAATGGTCAACGGCGCAGCAATAAACTTGGCCGGCGGCGAAGTCCGGCGGGGTCGGTTGGGCGGTCAACACTTGAGTCAATGGCCATGAAGCAAAAGATGAGTTACAACTGGCAGTCAGAGTCAGAACTCCAAGAAGCCGGCGACGTGATGTGGCAGAAGGCGAGCCTAAATAAATGGCGGCAGTGACAAAAACAGCGTGAAAGTGAAGTGAACGATGGCTGAGGAGCGATGAGATATAATAGAAAAGAATAGTATAGTTGAATTGTACGGCTGATGAAGAAGAGGAAGAAGAAGAGGAAGGAGAAGACAATTGCGCGTAAAGAAAGTAGAAAAAAAGTATATAAGAAAATAGAAAAATTAAAATAAAAAACGAAAATAAAATAAAATTAAAAAAAGCAACATAAGACAAATCAACATGTACAATCGTTAGGGCGCGTTCATGAAATACCTGCAGTTTTTTGTCTCGAAATTGAGACCTCCTTACACCATTTTGTAAGATTTTTACGATTATCTTACGTGTGATTTCGCTTAAAATTTTGAAATAAGAAAATAGAAAAATTTAAACAAAAATTCAAATAAAAAACGAAAATAAAATAAAATAAAAAAATTGACAAAAAAAAACTTTGTATATAAGAAGAAGAATTTTATATTAATTCAAGCAATCATCAATTAAAAAAAGAAACATAAGACAAATCAACATGTACAATCGTTAGGGAGCGACTATAAAATATGTGCGGTTTCTTGTCTCGAAATTGAGACCTCCTTACACCATTTTGTAAGATTTTGAGGATTATCTTACGTGTGATTTCGCTTAAAATTTTGAAATAATTCATATATCAATGAACAAAAAAGTTGACGTGAGCTTATCAATAATTCAATTTCTCTTCCTTGAGTTTTGGTTCGAATTTGCCGAACCATCACGCCTGCCTAGTCTGAGCTCACGTAATTTTCGCTTATCGCCCTAGATTATGCAATGATTTTGATTAAATGCGATAGACAGAGTAAGGAAAAAGTTGAAAAATAAAACCTCAGACGGGTGAGAGAAAACATTAAAGATATGCTTTCTTATCAAGTGTAGTGCCATTCCCAATGTAGTTAAGCTGTTCTGTTTGAAGCAGAAGAATAGAGGTTTCTTTATACATTCCGAAACGCCTTCAGTTGGACTTTTTTTTTGTTTTAGCAACATTTTCTGACCTTTTTGCATTCCGGCATTTGTGTCTTGCATAAGCAAAAGCATTTTGCCACATGCATGTATGTGTGTAGACATGTTTAAATCCTTTGAAAGGACATTTTGCGCAACTTTGCTGTATGCATTACATGCACCTCAAGTGCAAATCTGGCGCCCAAAGTCATGCCGCTGCGCAAACAAGCCAACACACAGACAGACAGACAGACGGACGGACAGACGGACAAGCTTACCAATCCAATCCAGAACAAACCAATACACACACAGATACATTTGTGCTTTTTGTATATGTGTTGGTGACTTCGCTGCTTTTTAGCATTTTTTTCTATACGCAGAGTCCTGTCATGTGCTGTGTATGCATATGTATGTGTGTGTGTGTGTGTGTGTGTGAGTGTGTGTGTGTATATACACATACAATACAACTGTTTACAATCGCACCTAGAGTGTTGACCTGAAGATGGTGTTTACTTAACGAGCACAGCCATCAACAACAACAACAACAGCAACAACAACAAACACAAATACATGAACATGAACATAAACATAAACGAAACACGTAACACGTAAAACGTAACGTTGTCGGACGTAACTGTTTTCATATGCTCTCAGTAAATGCAACTCCACTGGTCGGCCTCCGTCCGTCCGTCCGTCTGTCCGTCTTTGTTTGCCGACTGCATTCAAAGCTTTAGAGAAAACAACATTTTCTCATTAATGCGTAGCGTTTTTTTTTTTCTTCTTCTGTTTTTATATGTAAACTCTTCTACACCTTCTCCTACTGCTGACTGCTCCTGAAACCCCCGCCAAGTCGCCGCCCCTTAAAGCGCTCAGCCATTGTCGCAGTCATGATGGCTTTCATTGCTGAAGTCATAACATTTTGCCAGCCATGGCACGTTGTTGTTGTTGTTGTTGTCGGTGTTGTTGTTGTTGTTGTTAGTCTTAATACATGTACATACGTATATTTGTTCTTGTTGCTGACGTAATTGCTGACGCGTCATGCCTTTTTATTGCAAAACTTCTAATTGCAGACGAAATCCTTTGCCTTTTACTTTACCTCACCTCACCTCACATCCCCTCACCACACCACATTTTACTTTACTTCACTTTACTTCTCACACTCATGCACGCACTCGTTTGCACTTATATAGTTTTCTCGCTCTAACGCATTCATACACTTGTTCCACTGTGAATCACTTGTGTTCCATTGCTTGTCCAACTCTCGTCTCGTCCCGTCCCGTCCCGGCCCATGTCTCTCGCACCTGGCTTGGACTTTGTTTAGTTAAGTTTTTGGTTATATGGTTTTTTTTTTTTTTTTTGCTTTCTTTCTTTTTCATCAACATAAAAGTTCATCATAAAAGTTCACAGTTGGCAGGTGTCAGATTTTGCTTTCATTTTTCGCGCCCCTACCACGCCCCCTTAACCAACCAAGCAAGGAACACTCAATGAACTCTTTGCTAACAACTGAGTTTTCTATGCTCGTCTTGATTTTCGCACTTTTATTTTTTTTGTTTGCGCTCCTTTTCGCACACACACACACACACTTTTATATACTACCGTAGAGCGCTCGTTCTCGTTCTCTCACTCCCTCTTTCACGCTTTCTGCTAATAGCAGCCGCAAATAACAATAACAACAACAGCAACAACAACAAATGTGCTTTGCCTGCAGTCATGAGTTTTTATAGTTTTTAATAGTTTTGTTGTTGTTGTTGTTGTTGTTGCTTTCATTGCGGTTTAAGCTGAGCACAGATTTCATTTGACCAAATGCTAAGGTTTGTTTTATTTTTGTTTTTTATATTTTAAGTTTATTTTGGTTTTGGATTTACAAGTTTTTGCAATTAGAATGCGTGTGAAGTATTAAAGTTGTGTTGTTTTTTTTTCAATTTTCGTTATCAATTACATGTTTTGTTTTTCAATATTGTTGTTATAATAAAAACTGTCGTGCGGATTATTGTCAAACTGTGTGCATGACTTAATGACACATGAAGTATGCTGTCAACAAAATCTCACTACATTCTATACATTAATTGCTGAGTTACAATAGTTAGTTGGCTTATAGTTGCGTTTAAAAATTTTCATTGTCTCAGCATTGTATTTTATTAGCTTTTATTATTTATATATAATTAAAAAAAAAAGTGCAAAAAATAAAACAGTTACTTTTGCTTATGCATACGTAACATAAATGTGAAAGTTTGCTTACTTAACTCGTTCGTATGTAATTTTGAACTTAATTTCTTTAACACTTCAGTTGCCAAGGTGTCACTAACAATGCGCTTATGACGTTATGACTAACTTTTTGGCATAATCACATTTGCAAAAACAAAAACAAATGCGCAAACAAAACAAAAACACACATAGTCACACACACACACACACAAATAGAATTAAGTTAAAATAAAAATTGCTGATCAAAAAAGTTTGTTGAAGTTTTCTAATTGAATTAAATGTGCAATGCAATTGAATGAGTTTACTCAACACGAGAGTTCATTGCAATTGAATGTTGGTTGGCGCAGACCGGTGCAAAGGCGGGTAATTGTGTGTGTGTCTGTCTATGTGTGTGTGTGTGAAGACATTAGTAAACGTGTATGTTTGAAATGAAGTGTCAGAAATGCATAAAACACACACATACAAACAAGCATACGTAAGACAACACGCACTTTATAACATACAAATTTATTGCATACGCTAAGGCGCATGCATGCAGTAGCGAGACAAGGATAGCAACAAATAAACAGAGACTATGCGAAACATGAAAAACAGACGTTGACGGCAATGACTCTGGCGGCAGCAGTAAAGTTAACTTTGTTGTTATTGTTGTTGTAATTGCTGTTGTTGTTGTGATTGTTGTTGCTGTTGACAGCTAAAGTGTTTTTGTAACTATTTTATAACGCACGAACGCACAAACAAAGTGAGATTAATGCAGATGAAGGAGCAAACAGACGAATAAACCGATGGTTGGACAGACAGACACACAGACAGACAGACAAGCAATGTGTTACTAAATGAATCAGCCTGTGTGTGTGCGTATGTGTGTGTGTCTGTGGTTGTGTCTGTGAGTGCTAAATATGCATAAAATGCACTTTGTTTTTCACACATTGCAATACTGATTAACTTTTTGCACTCAACAAACCCCCCTTGCCCCTGTCCCACCGCCCCGTCAACACTAGCCAAACACGCCACAGCCGAAAAGCGACAACAACAACGAGACTATTCTGTCTGTGTGTGTGTGTGTGTGTGTTTGTGTGCTCAGACACACACACATAGCACGAAAGATAAAAACAACAAAAAAGATACAAAAAAAAATACAAAAAAAAAAAGAACACTTCTCATCATACATGATGGCGTAAAAATATACAAACAACGTGCATAGCACAAGTGTGCAGACGGTGCGGTAAACAGTTGATACAGAAAGGCGGACAGACGGAGCGACAGACAGACAGACGGTTGGGACAGACAGGCGCAAAGTTAATTAAACAATAAATATGTGCGAGCGAGCGAGGCGAGGCGAGGCGACAGAGGCGCTTTTATACTCGTATTTTGTACATGCCTTGACTGTCAGACATTGGTGTTTTATTTAAACTATAAGTGTTTGTACACACACAAACATGTCTATGTGTGTGTGTGTGTGTTCGTTTGCGTGTCTGTATTTGGCGTAAAATGGCTTTTAAAAATGGCGCGCCAAAAGCATTTAGTGTAAATTTACAAAGTGTCTGTCTGCCGGTCTGTCTCTCTGTCGGTCGGTCTGTCGCTTTGTCCCTCTGCCTCTCTGTCTGTGTTCAACAACTACAAAAAAAAAAAAAAAACAAACAAACATGAAATAATACAAAATTTAAAGCATCATAACTTTTTATTCAATAATATTAGTTAAATGTTATATATACCATTTGAATGCTCTGTTCATTGCGCTTGTATTGATAGCATCGTTTTTACTTTCTAACGTGTGGTTTTCAATTACGCGCACTTTTAGTCAAAATGGCGGCATTTTTGTGCTTTTTGCATATCCCAATAGTTTTTAAAGTTACAACATTAAATTTTATGCATTACTACATGAGTTGTATGCATAAAATCGTAATAGATACATTTATAAAAGATACATTTATATAGATACATTTATAAAAGATACAAAAGTATCTTTGTGCAAAGCTTAAGCAGTTGTATGCCAAAAGTACGTGAGTCACAACAAATGGCTTATGCTCATTTAAATTGAATACATTTTGTCACCGTTTTGATTGAGGTTTTTGTTTGTTTGTTTGCTTGTTAGACCAATAAAAATCATGCAGTCACAATTCAAAGCACACCCACCCGTTTGGTTCTTAAACGACCAAGACGAAGAAGGCAAATTGACTTTTGTTCGTCAGAAAATGCAAATCAAAGTTCAGCACATGCGTCTAATTGGATTATGGCGACAGATACATAGATACATTTGTATGCATACTTATATATGTACATACATACATAGATACATATGTATCTATTGTATAACAACACAAATCAGTTTGACAAACTTGCTATGTCAGACAAATAGACAGACAGACGGACAGACGGACAGACAAATAAACTAACAGTTAGTTTATGTGACAGACAAATGGACAGACGGTCGGTCGGTCAACGTAACGAGAGATATGCGCGCTCGTTGAAGTTCAACATTTTCTTGTCTGTCCTTATGCAGAATCCAATTTGCGTTGCTTTTGTTTATGTATACATATATGTATGTGTGTTTTTCTTTGTATCTAAAACTTATGTATCTTACAGTCACATTACACATTTCTCTACAATATTTGCTATACATATGTATATGAAAGTATATATATACATATATATATGTTTGTACATCCGTCGTCGTGTGTCAAGCACATCAGTAAAAGTTTCTGCTGTTAACCAATTTACATAACTAAACCGTTAGCGTTGAGTGTTATGTGCCTTTATTGTTGTTGTTGTTGTTGTTTTTTCTATTTTATGCGCAAATATTTTTTAGCATAAATTAATTAAATTAATTTGATTTCATTCATTTGAATATTTTTGTAGATTTTTTTTGTTGTTTTCC
The DNA here is from genome assembly GCA_037044515.1 of Phortica magna. NCBI lineage: Eukaryota > Metazoa > Arthropoda > Insecta > Diptera > Drosophilidae > Phortica > Phortica magna. Next base: position 16,800 of record JBAMBP010001257.1, read on the forward strand.
AAATTATTCAAAATGAAACTCTTTTGCCAAATTAACTGAGCTTTGGAACATTTATAATAATTCGCACAATTGCTGAAAGCGTTTTTTTTTTTCATAGCGAAATAGAAAACTGTCGTGAGAATTTGCTTGTAACTTTCAGATTTACTTAATTGGCATGCTTAAGCATGGGAAAACCAAAAATCAACATTGTACAAAGCGGCAATGCTGAGTTCCATGGGTTTGTTTGTTAGTTTTGCTTACTGAAACTTTAAAATGTCAAAACTTTTGTTGGAGGCACCTTTGCATGTTGTAATGAAGATAAAAAAAAATTAAAGATAACTGTAACTGTTGTAGTTGAAAACATGACTGGTTCTTATAAAAATGGTTCCTGAAATCAGGCGCGTCTAAAAGTATAAAAACAAAAACATTTCCATAAAAATAATAGCAAAAAATTAAGTTTAAGAGTTTCATGTGAGTTATTTTTGACATTTCATGACAGAAACAAACAAATTAAGCAAACAGCAACAACAACAACAACAATAACAAAACCAACAACAATAAAAAATAATAATGTGCGACATAATTGCTAAATTTACCATGAGCATAAACATAAAATTTGTTTTATTTAACAGACCATGTGTGCTCTCATGTGCATGGCTCTGTGTGTATGTGTGTGTGTGTGTGTGTGTACACTAGCCAGCAAAAGTGTTAACCCAGTCACCTTGTGCAAACATATTTAGATAATTTAACACAGCAGCAATGCCAACAACAACAACAACAACAAGAACAGCATCATTATCACACACACAGCCAAACAAATAATAATAATAATGTGCATGTATGTACATGTGTGTCTGTGTATGTGTTCATCTGTAGTTGGCAGTCAGTAATGAATGAAAGAAAGAAAAACAAACGAAAACACCCGAAAAACACCCAAAAAACACCCGAAAAACGCCCAAGTTGGGTTATGTTTGACTGCGTGGTTCATAATTATGTGCTAAAAATATTACATTGGCCTGAAAGAGACGGTGAGAGAGTGAGAGAACTATGCATGAAAAGCAAATAAGTGTTAGAAAGAGAAAAATAAATAAAAAATAAATGAAAATAAATAAAAATAAATTAAAAATTAAAAACGCCGTTATGTGAGCAGCAGAATTATATGTATGGCAAATAAACAAAAATAAAAAAAAAATATAAAATTTTAGACAAAATAATGTAAGTGTGTAGAAGAGGGCAAATGAAGGGCATGGACGGTTGGTATTGAAGAGGAACTGAGAAGCTGTGAAAGTTTTCGGCTTTTTTTTTTAATTTTTGTTTTGACGCATGTAAACTTTTAATTAGCTCAAGCCATAACAACAACAAAAGTGTTAAAATTTTTGTGCTTTGTAATTTTTTGGAAGTGTCAAATTTTTGGCAGCGAAAGTGTTTGTTTTTTTTTCTCAAAATTTACAAAAAAAAAAATGTTAAAAGCGCAAATTCTTAACGCTTATTTTGTAATTTATTATATTCAATTAGAATTTCGTTTTGGCAAAACTTTATTATTCGCCACGGCAAAAGTCAAACAATTCATTCACACCACGCGCTCTTAATGGCCAAAGCCAGAAAGCTTAGGCATTAAACCAACCGCAGTATCAGCAACAACAACAAAAACACCAACAACAACAACAATAAGACAGCAGCTAAACAAAAGAAGAAGCAGCAGCAGCAGTAATGTTAAAAGCGCAAAAGCAGAAATTTAATCCTAACAACAACAACACTAACAAGCACAACTTGAACGAACGCCTTCCTCTTTTGAGCGCTTTGCCAAACGTACGAAAAACTCACCACGACAAAAATGTCTAAGCTCACCACATTGTCAACATGCAGTCGACGTTCGGCAGCGGCAGCAGCAGCAGCACAGAAGCAGCACGACAGCTTCTGCTTCTTCGACTGCCTGTGCTTCTTCTTCAACGTGATACGTTTTGTTAGATGTTCTGCTGCTTTCATGCGTGTGCCTCTTTGTGCGTACATGTATGTGTTTCATGTGTTTTCCTTTCGTTCCTAGTTGGAATTTTTTGTTTCATTTTTATTTATGCTGCTCTTGTTGCCGTCGTTGTTGTTGTTGTTGTGCAATGAATGCACGCGCGTAAATTAACACTGTAAGCGTAAAAAAAAAAGTAACATAAGGCAATGGTTATGTTGTTGTTGTTGTTGGTATTCTTCTACTTCTTTTAACATTTGTCAGCTTCATGTGTAAAAAGAAAGAAGTTAGCGTTGTAAGAATTGACGTTGACGTCGTCGCTGTTGTTGGTTTTCACTGCTATATATATATGTGTGCGTGTGTGTGTCAATATGTGTGAAAAATGTCGCCGCTTTGGTTGGCTGTTTGTTTATTTGTCTGTCTGTCTGTTAGTCCATTTTTTTTCTTGCTTCTTCTTCTTCTTGTTTTTGCTGTTTTGTTAGAGCAGATTTTTCTAGTTGCGCTTTACTTTTTCACACTCAAACATGTTTAACGACACTGATTTTTGCTGTAAACACACACACACACACACACACATGATATTTACACTCATACATGTTTCTTATTTACTCTTGTGCTCGCCTTCTACTACTGCTGCTTCTTCTTCTTCTTGACCTGTCGTTTGTTGACTTCACCTTAAGTGTCAACCTGCTGCTGCTTCTTCTTCGACCACCACCCCCTGTCTAACAGACAGACAATAATTTCGCTTAACATTCTTCGCAAACACTCAAAATTCTTGTTCCTTTACTTTACTCCTCTCACACATTTATTGTCATTTTGACATTTTAGCAGTTATCTTCTACTGATGCTTCTTCTTCTACTACTGCGACTGCGACTGTTACGCCTTCTGCCTCTTGCACTGCTTCTTCTTCAACGTCAACTTGCTATTTGCACGTGTTTGTATGCTTCTTCTTTGTCCGCTACATGGCACAGCCTAACATGCCATTTCAGTCATACATACATGTATGTATGTATGCATGTGTATGTGTGCAGAGTTAAGAAGACGACAAATGCTCTTATAAACAAGCGTGCTCGCTTACTCGCATAGAAGAAGGCGCACAAATACAACAACAACAACAGCAACAACAACAACTGCAAAACAACTCATGCTCATTTGGCGCGCGCGAGTGGTCAACACCTCAAAACGTCGCCGTCGTCGTCGTCAGCATTGTTGTTGTTGTTGTCGTCGTCGCTGACGCCATTTTGAGGTGTGGTGTTAACTAGCGACAGCTTCAAGTGTGTGTCTCTGTGTCTGTGTCGGTGTCTGTCGCCTTGCGCACACGCCTGTATTGTGTATGTGTATGCATGTGTGTGTGTGTGTGTCCGCTGCCATCATGCATACGCCACACAAAAACACACGCTCTCTCTTGCTCTTGTTGTTGTTGCTGCTGTTGTTTGCATTTGTGGTTAAAACTTGTCACACAAGCTTACGACGGCGACAACGAAATACACTCAAGCATAGACACACACACACACACACACACACATACATAGCAGCGCGTTTCGTTTTCGTTCGTATGCTTTCGTTCGTACGTTCGTTCGTTCATTCATACATTGAAGTTCGTACGTTCGTTCGTTTGCTGCTTGCTTGCTTGCCGAGTCGACTCTTCTTCTTACTTATTGTGCATACTCGCGCTCGCTCTGGCACATGTATGCGTCGCGTCTTGCTTTGTCAGCGCCTCATTCGTTGTGTCGTTTGTACGTTTACTCTCTCGCTTGCGCACGCTTAATCTTATGGCAAACAGAAATTGTTTGATGTCACCTTGGCGTGTGACAGTATGCGTCTGACTGTGTGCGTGTGTGTGTTAATGCGCATTTGTATGCGTGTGTTTGTTGTTGTTTGCGTATTAGAAAACTTGGCTTCGACGACACCATTCATCGTCGTCTGTGCTTCTTCTTTCGCACTTGCGGGCGCTAATATTGCCAGCTCACTCGGCTGTTGAACACACACACACACACACACACATATACGCTTAGAGGACGTGTGACAAATGCGCCGTTTTTTGTTGTTGTTGTTTTTATTGGTGAGCAGTTGAGCGTTAACTTTGTCACATGGACGTAGAACAATTTGTTGTTGTTTTTGTTCTTTTTTCTTCTTGTTTTTACTCTCATTTACTTTGTATAAATGTATTTTTTTTAAGCTTAGCCGCCGCTGCTTCTTCTTCTTCTTCTAACAGACTTTCATCGAACATCTTAAGCTGTCAAATACATTCACACTTCACACACACACACACACTTGCTTCTTTAGATAACCTTATCCTTCATGACAAACAACTAATTAACATTTTCTCAGCTTCCTTTGACTTTTTCTCATTATTTGTCTCAATACATAGTTTATTCTAATTGGAATTTTGCGCTTATTTCTTGCTGCATTGCATCTCCATTTATGCTCGTCCTCACTTGCTCTTCTATGCTATAAAAACACTCAATTTGCGCTTTCTAGCGACGCGCGTTTATTTGCTTATGCTCTCTCTCTTTGTTGCTGATCAAACTGCTAACGGTTTAACATGCGTAAAAGCTTTAAGCGCTTAAGTCAAGAAGAAGAATAAGAAGAAAAAAAATATATGTATCACGCACTTTTGTCATTATGCATTTTTGTTGTTTCTGAGTCGCTTCTTCAAACACAACAAATAAAGTTTAAACAAGTAAACAACAAAAAAAAAAACCAAAAAAAAACATCTGAAAATTCGCTTCCGTTATCAGACAACACACAATTCTTACAAGCCGGCGACGCCGACAACGTCATCGTGTTCACTGTTGACGGCTGCCGGCAGTCATCGTCGTCGCTGCTGCTGCTGCTTCTTCTTTTTCCTCTATCAAAAACACTTGAAGCAAAAGCAAAAGCAACACACACAAACACACGCAAACGCACAATAATAACACGCACGCACACATAAATAACAACAACTCACTCACTCACTCATTCACTCATTTACTTACTCACTCACTCACTCACTCGCACACACGTTCATTCATACATTCGTGTATGTTGCTCTCGTGCTCTCGCTTACACTTGTTCAAACGTTCGTGCCAAACGAAATATATGTAATAAGACACGTTTGCGCTGCACTGCTCTGCTTTGCTCTATACAACAACAACAACAGCGAGTACAACAACAACACGTCGTATTGTATTCGGCATATGAATTTGAGTGTAGTTGTTCGTTTGTTCATTCGTTCGAACCGTTCGTTTTTCCACGTTCGTTGTCGCTCGTACGTTCGGTCGGTCGCTGACGGCCGGTTTTGCTTGCTTGCTTGCTTGCTGTTGTTGCTGTTGTTGTTGTTGCTGTTGTTGTTGTTGCTGCATGTCTGCTCTCTGTTTGTTTGTTTCGTTGTGCATGGTCGCTGTCTCGTGAGTCTGTTTCGCGTGCGTGCGTATGTGTTCGTGTGTGTATGAGTGAGTGTTTCATCGTCGTTGTCGTTGCCGTTGCTGCTGTCGGGGGTTGCTCTACTCGCGCGCGTGTGTGTATTTTCCAGTTTGGATGCGACCGGCGTTAAGTTCGTATCGGTGGCCGTCTGTGTTGCGTTTGTTCGTTTCGTTTCGTTCGCTCGCGCGTTTTGTGTAAAAAACTAAAGCAACAAAAAAACCAAAAAAAAAAAAAACGAAGAAAAGAAAATCAAGAAGCAGAAAAAAAACATGCAGAAGAAGAAGCAGCAGTAACAGAGACAAAAGCAACGCAAAAAGCGCAGGCAAAACATAAGCAAAGCAAAACAACAACAAAAGCGAAAAATTTGCCAAAAAATTGTTTTTTTTTTTTTTGTAAGTTTCAATAAAAAACATATTTATTTGTTTATTGTACACGATAAACAAAAACAAAGCATTATTTGCTTAATAATAATAAAGCAACTCAAACGTTTGTTTGTTTATTTTTTTTTTTGTTTTTTTACAACTCATTTTGCCGTCGCAGCAGCAAACAATAACAACAACAATAACAAATGCGCTAAAACAAACAAAAAGCAGCAAAAAAATTCTTGTGTTTTTGGAAAAGGCAAAAGAGAAGCAAAAGAAAAATACAAAGCATGTAATTTTTTTTAAACAAAAACAAACTTGTTTTTTTTTTCATAGTTTTTAAGCCAAAAAGTGTAACTGCAAAGTGCATCAAGAAGAAGCAAACAAACCAACAACAAAAACAAACAACAAAAGTGTGCAAAAATGTTAAATGTACAAAAAATGCAATAAGAAAAATAAATAAAAATAAACAAAAACAAAAATTAAGTTGACAACAACAACAAGTGCAAAAACAAAAGTCAAATTAAGCAACAAAAAAAAATTTATGAAAATTGTATAAAAGATACATTTTGCATGTTTTGTGAAACATGTGTTGAAGCCTTTGTGATACTTTTGCTTGAAACAAGACTTGAAGGCAGTAAAGCACAACAACAACAACAACATTTAGCAAGTCTACATTTTCAACAACAACAACAAGTGAAGTCAAGTGAAATTGTGGCCAGCAGAAGCGCCGCAAAGGAGGTCTAAAGGCTGACAAAGAAAAGTGTAATAAACAAAAACATTTAACAATAATAAAGCAAACAAATATTGTTAAATAAAACATATAAAAATTATTTTAAAAAAATAATAGAAAAACCGCCACAACTTTTGCAAACGTAAACCTTAGTTTTGTTGTTTGTAACTTAAAAAAAAAAAAAGAAACCATAAAACATAAAAAAAAAACACAAAAAGATATTTGTAACTTTTTTATTAAACACCCCATTGGCTTGTAAATTGTAATGTAATGAGATACGAAGTTCAAGATTTGCTACTTCATCAGTCTGCTGAGGATCCATTCGCAAGGTTCGCAAATGGGATGGCATATCATCCATTTTTGCAGCTATCTCAGAGACCCACTGACTTCAGCGTTTCATCGCTGTTGACGGCGGGTAGCAATAGCAACAACAACAACAACAACACAAACAACAACGGTAACGGCAATAATACAAATAACAATACAATAAGAACAACAACAACAACAATAACAGAAGGCGGCGGCACAACAACAAATAACATTGCGGCGGCAGCAACACCAACAACATCACCTGGTGCAACAGACTACCAGCAACAACAACAACAACACCATCATACACAACAACAACAACATCATCACTTGCAGCAATTGAATTGCAGCGGCGGTCAAAGTTCACCGATCGGCGGTCAACAGCCGCCACCGCAATTGTCGCCGCGCAATAAAGTTACTGCCAGCAACAACAACAACAACTCGCTCAGCAACAACAACAATAACAACAACAGCAACTCAAGCAACAACAACAACGCCGTCGCCGTCGCTGAACGTGAGCCGTCGGCAACGCATTTGCATTCGAGCAGCAGTTGTTCTTCACCGCCGCCGCCGCCACCGCCCCTCTCGCTGTCACTGTCGCTGCCGCCGAACTCAGTGGTTGCCGCCGCCGCCGCTGCTGCTGCTGCTGCTGCCGCCGCTGCTGCCGCTGCCACACATCATTCGCCTGTCGCACCGCCGCCAACTTCGTCAACATCGTCCACGTCGCAAACAACGCACGGCGTCGCAGGAGGAGGGGGAGGCGTACAACAACCGACCGCAATTGCAGCAGCGCCACTAGCACCGCCGCCGCAGCAACCACCGCCGCCACCCGTGCCACAACAACAACAACAACCGCCGCCGCCGCCGCTGCCACAGCAACAGCAACAACAACAACAGCACTTGGCGCCACAGCATCAGCCGCATCCGCCACCGCCGCCACCGTATTTCCCCGCTGCTGCATTAGCCGCCTTGGCCGGCAGTCCAGCTGGTCCGCATCCGGGTCTGTATCCCGCCGGCTTGCGTTTCCCACCGCATCCGGGTCATCCGCATCATCATCTCGGCACGCCGTATACAACCGCCGAGGACGTGGTACTTGCCTCAGCCGTTGCCCATCAGTTGCATCCGGCAATGCGTCCGTTGCGCGCTCTGCAGCCGGAGGATGATGGCGTCGTCGACGATCCGAAAGTAACGCTCGAGGGCAAAGATCTGTGGGAGAAGTTCCATAAGCTCGGCACAGAAATGGTCATCACAAAGAGCGGACGGTGAGTACAAAGTTCATTTAACCTTAGCGTTCTATAAATTTCTTATATAAAATATGCGAAGTAATCGCATGCAAAAGTTCGCCTGAACTGCCGTTTTGCCGTCGGAAGTCGCTCAGACTGAATTCGACAAAGAACTTGCAATATGTTGGATTCGTTATGCCATAAGTAACGCTTAAAGTCTTCTTAACTTCATTTCACGCTAAGTTTTCAAAATATTTCGAAATACTTCTGAATTTTGTTTGCCGTTCGGAATATTACAAATAAAATTTTAAATTAATTACAAAGTTTATCTTGTCGGATTGGAAAACCGCACGTAGGATCTTTGTTGGCTTTGTTGTAATGCCTTGCAATATATTGGATCGCATTTTTCTACCATGATATACTCTACAAGTCTTTTGTTCTGGAACTTATCCTATAATACATATCATCATTTCTCGCTGTAATCTTAGAATTACTTAATTTCCAAAATGTTTTGAAATACTTATGTAGTTTTTTTGCCGTTCGGCACATTTTAAATAAACTCTAAAATTAATTACAAAGTTTATCTCGTCGGATTGGAAAACCAAACGTAGGATCTTTGTTGGTTTTGTTGTAATGCCTTGCAATATATTGGATCGCATTTTTCTACCATGATATACTCTTCAAGTTTTGTGTTCTGGCACTTATCCTTTATTACATAACTTCATTTCTCGTTAAGTGTTCTTAAATCTTTACATAGTTTTGAAATAATTTCGTTTGACGTGCGGAACATTACAATTACAAATCTCTCCGTACGTTGACTAATCATGGTATTCATGAATTGTCCTGATTTTAATAACTTTATATATTGGAACTTCTTTTAGTTCGAACTGCTTTGTCAGTGTGAAGGTTTTGAAGTTCTTCGGTGCTTAAAGCATGACCTTCAATGCGCTGTTAAGGCTCTGCTGACCTCAAATGTAGCATGGCTACAAACATGCCACAACCACGCTTGGCCCTCTGCATTGTGTGTTGGTTGATTGTCTGCGATACAACCATTTTGACGATAACGACAACAACAACAACAAAATCTTCTTAAAAAAAAGCGTTGTTGTTGTGTTTTGTCTCATCACCATTGCTGGAAAGCTACTTGAGCACGTGTGCGACGCCTTTGCAAGCAGCAAGCAGCGCTGGCATCTTCTCACTCACTCGCACTTACGCAATTATACTCCCGGTTGCTTCATCTGTCCGTCCGTCTATTGGCTCAAGTGCGGCACAGTTCCAGGTTTATAATTTTGGTCCATTGTCATTGCAACGTGCATAGAAAAGTAGGTGAAGACGCCCGAAATGCGCGTCAGATCCTTCAACGTCGCCACGCATCATAACTCCCGCACTGCGGCGCCCAACCCCACTCATATACACATGTCTGATGTCTGTATGTCTCACGTTCATCAAGCATTTGCATTCCGCTTGTGTCGTGACGTAACGCAACGTGCCGTGCCGTGACGTGACTGCGCGCTCCCCGTTGCTAACATGAGCTTGAGATGAGAAGCGAGGCGATGCGATGAGATGCTCAAGTGTCCCCGTTGTCGTTGTCGTTGTCGTCTGAATGAGATTCATGCCTCATGCTTGTAATGTTAAATGTTGTTCTTCATAATGACGTTGTTGTTGTTGACGACAATGATGATGGTGATGACGATGACGATGATGATGATGATTTTCAAGTTGCGTTGGCGCGTGAAAATGCGTTTTAAGCTTCACACCTACTTAATGCCAAGTCGCACAAACGAGGCCGTTTTTTTGCGTTTTTTCAACGCCTCACAATTGCTACACTGTGCGAAATTTGTTGCAAGCCATTAATGTTCAAGTGACAGCAAAAAAAAATGACTTTCAGCCAAGTCGCGTTTTTTGTGCGTTTTTCGCGCGTTTTACGCGCGTTTTTCTTTTGCCAAAACGCGTGAAATATTTTTCGTTTTTTTTTTAAATCAACAAAAAACTAACGCAAAGCCTTTTAATTGGCATAAAATAAGTAATGTTTTTTTTTTTTAATTTTTTAAATTTGTAGCGTTTTCTTGAAAATCGCTAAGTTCGGTTTTAAAAACGCGCATAAAAGTCGTGTGCGTTTTCAATGCGTTTATTTAACAAAAACTTTGAAATAGCTTTGTTTTTCTTTCATAGTTTTGTCTGATTTTGTGTTGTTTTAAGTGAATAGTTTCAACAACAACTACAACAACAACAACAAGCTATCAAAATACACAATAACAAAACAATAAAAATTTACAAGCGCAAAAAACACAAAAAAAAGAGAAGAAACAGAAAGTTATGTGTTTAACAACAAGTACAAATAATAAAACACAACGAAAAAAAAAAAAAACATAAATAAATAAAAATAAGTTTAAAGAACTTTTTTCGCACTTGCATTCTCGGCTTTGCTATCTCGCTCCCACTTGTGTGTGCGTGTTTGTGTGTGTGTTGGCTTGTTTGACCAAATGAGTAAATGATGAATAGCAGACATCTTCAACAGCAACAACAGCAACAACAACTGCAAAACTAACAAAGCTCTTAAACATTTTTTTACTCGCACCAATTTAAAAAAAACAAATAAAAAAAAAAACGCTGAAAAAAAGTTTATTTTTCGCACTTTCGCAAAATGGCTGTGAAAAAGTTTGCCATGCAAAAAAAAAAGAACACCAACAACAAAAACAATAACAAAGTTGCAAATATGAAAATGTAAAAATATAAAAAAAAATTACAAAAAATGTTAGCAAATAAAAAACAAACAGAATATTAAAATGGCATAAATCGCACAAAAAAATATTAAGCATAATAAATGAAATCATTTTAAACAATAAAAAAAGTTTAAAAAATATATAAAAAAGTATTTAAAAAAAAAAATAAATAAAAATATTTAAAAAATAGCAAATTATAAAAAATATACACTTGTAATAAATTAAAATAAATTTTTATATGCACAAAATATTATTGCGACTTTCTTGCATTTCTTCGTGCTGCTTCTTCTTCATCGCTCACTTTAAATTCTTTCAAAAATGACACTTGAAAAAATTAACGAAAAATAATAAATAAAAATCGAAAAATAAAAAAAAAGTCGCATGCAATAATTTTGCATTGCCTTCGCTTAATATCGCATGCGATACTTAAGCGACTGTTTTGCGTTCGCCTGCCTGCTTCCTCTTACACTTGACTAATATCAATTGCAATAAATTTGTGCATTGCAAATTGCATGCGACTTTTTTTTCTGTGTGCAAATTTCGACTTTTTAAACATATTGTTTTGTTGTTTTCGTTTTGTTTATACGTGTGTGTGTGTGTTCATACACGTTTGTAGTTAACAATCAACTTAATTTGATTTCATATTTGTTGTTGTTTTTTTTGTTAAATAAAAAGAAAAACAATAAACCATGAAAAATACTCGACGGCCAACAACAACAACAACAAACACACAACATGCAAATTGAAGTGCGCTTGTGTCCGTGTGTGTGTGTGTGTGTGTGTGTTGGTGGCATATGCAAAAAGCATCAAGTGCTTAAAAACTTTTGCAACACATTGTTGTTGTTCTTGTTGTTGTTGTTTAAGGCATGCAACGCTCACATTTTGCAAACTTTCAGATTTTGTTTTTTTTTTTTTTGTTGATTTTTTCAATAACAAAAACAACAAAAACAATTACTAAATCGCATATGTTCGCATTACATTTCAATACATATAAAAAAACAACTGAAAAAAATACAACGACTTAACACAACAGCTGGTGGGCGTGTGGGCGTGTCGCATATAGTTTTGCAGTAAATTTAAAAATAAAATTTGTAAAAAAATTAAAAAATAAAATATGAAAAAATTAAAAAAATATAAAAAAAAAAATAATAAATCATAAAAAATTTAATTAAACAATAATAAAAAGAAAATAAATTTAAAAAAAATATTTAAAATAATTTAAACGTAAAAATAGCAAAATTTCTTCAAGTGTTCTTTATAACATTTGCTGTTGCACTGCTGTCCATGTGTGTGTGTGTGTGTGTGTGTGTGTGTGATATCTTCAAATGCGTACATGCGTCATACACTGGCTTCACTGCGTTTTCTGCCGCTTCTTCTTTTACAGCTCAGCGCTTTTGTCATGTCGACACACAAACGAAAATTCGCACACAACTCAAAGTCAAAGACTTGTTGTGTGCCTTTGTTATTGTTGTTGCACATGCAATTGCCACCTAATGTTGCACCTTTGCGCGTGTGTGTGTGTGTGTGTGTGCTAAGCACTTCAATGCCGCCTTAAGCTCGCACACTTGTTTGCCTCAACTTGCCACCAGGCAATGCTCAACACTTGCTTGCCTCGACTCGACTCGACTCGCCTCGAATCGTCTCTGCAAGAAAACTTAACACGTCTTCGTCTTCGACTCAATTCAACTCTTAACTACTCAAATTCACTTCAATATTGTCGCTTTCAAACTCACTTATATACATATGTCTCGCCTTATCTGCTTTATGCATTGCGTGTAATGTTTTTATGCCTCAACTTGCATTCTTTTTCAGTCATGCCACATGCATACAACGTGCAACGTTTGCCTTTGCTTTGCTTTTGGCCTCTAACATGACTTTTTCTTCGACTAAGAAGGTCGTTCATTAACCCAAGCCAAAGCCAAGACACTCATGTATCATAATAGTCGAAGTAGTAAGAACGACGACACGGCAAATTCATCGTATGATAAAACATGTGCGAAACTTGTGTATTGCACTTCAATAACAATTGTTTGGCCGCACAAAATATGACAAATCTGTGCAAATCTTACGCGTCGTTCACAAGTTACGTTTAGTTTTATGCGCCAGTCGTATTTCAAGGTTTTCAGTGCATGTGCCATGTTTTGTCGCGGAATTTTCAAATATTACACACTTAAATAAGTAAAACGTATTGAATTTAGTTGCATTTCTTTACAAGCACAGCGAAAAATCGCCTAAAATTAAAAACAAAAATCAAGAGTTGACAAGTTCTCGATTGGCAAAGCGAAAATGTATGCTTTGATCACATCAAATGTTATGCAAATGCACGGAACATGTTGTTCGCAACGTTGCTGTCACTTGAAAGGCGTTAAAATCTGTGTGTGTGAGTGTGTGTGTGTGAGTGAGACAGCGCTAGCGTGCGTAAGAGAGAGAGAGAGAGGGAGAGTTCATGTCATTGGCAATTAACATGCCAAATAAAAATTGTGTGAAATTTTGAATTTCATTGCTTTTTTCTCTTCATCTTTTTTTCATCTCGAGCGACTCTGGGCTGTGCAAAGTGTGATCGTTGTTGTTGTTGTACTTATCAATTAATTGAAATTGCTGTCTAAGCGCAAATAAATTTAAGTTTCGAAAGCAGCAAAAAGAAGCTGTCAGACAGGCACGAGTCTCTGCCGCTGCCGCCGCCACTTGACAACGTTGTTTGTATCTGTGTGTGTGTCTGTGTGTGCGTGTGTGTGTGCGTTGACTTACGCGGCGCCGTTGTGCGACACTCTCGATTTTTGCTTAGTGCCTCAAGTGTTACTGATTTCAATTGCTCTTATGCTCAAGGGGCGTGCAGCGAGGGGCGCGGGGCATGAAATAAAAAATCAGAAAAATTGATTTAAATTTAAATTTAGTTGGCATTTCTGTGATATTTCTTCTTTGTGGTTTGTTTGCTTTGCTGATTTCAAGACATTTGATGCTAGCCAGAGTTGTCATAATAATAAAAAAAACAAAAAATCATTTATATATAAAATCAAAGTATCTTTTAGTCAACTCAAGTAACTCAAGTCTTATTAGCTGTTTTAGTGCCACCATTTTATAACTTTACTTCACAACGACAACACTAGGCAACCCCAAAGACACGCACTGTCAACTATTAACAACAACAACAACAACATGATAATTTGTTAAAGAAAATTATAATTTAAAAAAAAGCGAAAAAAAATCGAACAAAACTTTATAAAAGCACTGACCAAACCGCCCCTTTCCTGAACCAACCCCACCCGCCTGAGAAAATAAAGTATATTTAATGACAGAAGCACACAATTTCTACGCCCATAACGGTAATTTTCATAACTAAACGGCTCAGCCGAAAGGCAGGCAAAGAAATGTTAAAAGAACAAACAAAATTTCCTTTACGAAAATCATAACCCCCATCCATAGGGGGAAGAGGGCGGTTGTTCGGGCTCATACTTTTTTGGTCAAAACAGTTCAAAGTGCCAAACAAATGTGTGAACACACACGCACACTTGCCTCCCCCACCCCCTACAACACAGCCCCACAAACTGCTTAAGCATGCTAGAAAAATTTCTACACCTGTGCTTACTTATACGCTCAACAGCAATTAAAGAGGCGTGGCAGTCATATATATACATTTTTATATATGTATTTTTTTTCATTCATACTTTTTTTTTCTTCTTCTTCTTCCGCTTCCGCTTCTTCTTCTCGCCCCTTTTGCTTCAGCATTTGCTTGATTCGTGCCTGATTGACCTCTGCTCAAACTCACACCTTCGCAAAACATGCCCCTCATTGGTGGGCTTGAGCGTTTGAGCGCTTGGGGTGAGGGGTTAGAGTGCGGGGCTAGTGTCATTAGCTGTCGAGTAATTTGTATGTATCGCGATACATTTAATTTACCTCTCACTCGCACACATTGCAAGGCAAATGTTCGCTGCTGGCGTCGCAGTCGCCGTCGCAGTCGACTTCACGTTACGCGTTCTGTTAATTGTATTACAAATGTGCTAAATGTCTGTGTATGCCTGTGTGTGTGTGCAAGCAGGTCAACGCCAGTTAGAAAGAGATGCACGATGTCGCTTTTTTGTTTCATTTTGCGCTAATTTTGTCGCTTATCAAACATTTATAATAATTGCATTTTGAAAAATGTTCATAGACAAATTGCTTTGCTTTGGCTACGTGTGTGTGTGTGTGTGTGTGTCTTGTGCATTTGATTTGCTTGTCAGAACTGTCAGAGGCAACCAAACAACCAAAACAACCCCACCACCCCCCGCCAAATTGCATACCAAGACATAAAAAAGTATCGCCAGTTGACAATTTTTGTTTTATGAGCGGCTCATCATCGTCATCAACAGCAACAACAACAGCAAGGAGTTACCGTTAGCTAGACCGTTGTCAGTGCCGTTTAACGGTATTATTTTGTCTTCAAATATTGATGTACAATAATTTGTGAGTAATTTGTGTTGACCCAAAGTTGTTTTTAATCGTATCGTTTAAGCATTCTAAACTTTCTGCCAAAGCAATTTGCTTTAACAGTCGGCGGTTGAGCCCCATCAAGTGGGGGGCACCTATAATTTCGTGTAAAAAAATGGTAGGCGGCGAAAAAATGTGCTTTGCTTTATTATTAGCTTATTTGTACAAAGAAAACGATTTGTGCGAAAACACTTTAATTAAATATAGAAAAAAAAATTTTCTGGCATTTTCCAGATGATGATTTTTTCGCTATTAAAACTTAAATGTAGAAATCTAATTTTTATATATAATATATATTGAGTATACTAACCGAATTACTGGCACGTTCTAGAGTGTCTAGCTTAATAAAGTTCTATTGTAATATGACTCTTTGCCTTTCCTTTCGTGATCCCGAATTATAAAGGAGTTTCCGAAGAAGTCTTATTATGTAAAAATTTAACTACTTAAAAAATCTAAAAAAATAATAATAAAAAAATTACTGCATAAAAATTAAATAAAATATAATAAAAGTATAGAAAAAAAAAATAATAAAAATTATGGGGCGGTTTGCGTCAAAGCTTTTTTTGCGCAAAGGTGCTGGCAAATCAAAATGGCTAAAAAAAAAAAAATGAAAAAAAAGAAAATCGTCGCAAAAAGCAAAGCGTCAACAAAAATCAAAGCCGACATGAGTGATTGTCAACTGTTTCGAATTTTGTATGCGAAACATGAGCCTTTAAGTGCTGCTATATGCACACACACATGCACACCTATAGATATGTAGATACATTTGTATATATGTAACTAGCGACATGATGATCATGATCAACGTTATTTCGTTATTGTGTGGGAACATATGCATTATGTATGTGTGTGTTATTATGATTTTCATAGCGTCGAATCATTAGGGTTGCCATTACATTAACATATATATAAGCAGTTTGATTTTTTTCATAATATTTTTGAATGATTTCTTTGTCAATGAGAGTGACAACGAGCGTGCTTCTTCTTATTTTTTTTTTTTTATTTTATTTATTTTATTATTTTTTTAGATTTTTTTTTTTTGCAATTTTTTTTCGATTATTTTTTTAAGATTATTTTTATGTTTTTTTTTTAAATTTCTCTTTCCGGTTTTATTTGATAAAAATTAGTTTTAATTTTTAATTGCGTTTAAATTAATTAAAAATATATATAATTTATATGAAAAAAATGCAAAAAAAATTAGTAAAAAAAATAAAAATAAATTTTAGGAAATTTGTTAACAACAACAACAACAGCAACAACAATAATAAAATAAAATAACTCATACTAATTAAGTTGGACCGAGAACGCGCGAGCGGAAGTCGCGTTTAAACGTTTTTAATTACATGCTAAATTTGGCTTTGACCACCAACGCCAACGCATAAAAGGAAATTAAGACACATGCTTAAAATTAAGTCAAGAAAGTAGACAAAAACGGCGTTGAGCTCACAAGCGCAATAAAAAAAAAATACAAAAACCGAGCTTAGCCCCAAAAATAGAAGCGCTAAAGAAAGAACAAACCGATGCCGACAAGCCTAAAATGAACTCAAGTGGAAAAAAACACACACACACACACACACACACACACACTCACACATGCATTTGTATAAGCAAAAAAGACAAATCTAATCTAAAATTCCGTAGACGCATGCGCGGGCAGCTCGAACAAGCGAAACAGAAAGTGTGCGTGCGTGAGTGAGCGAGAGAGAAAGAGAGAGGTTGCGCGAGTGCGTGCATGCAAAGCAATGCGTATGAAAGAGTGAGCAAACAACGTTGGTGCATGGACAAGTGTGCATGTGTGTGTGTGTGTGTGTGTGTGTGTGTGTGTGTGTGTTTTGGCCAGAGTGTTTACACGCTCGGTTTGCCTAATGAGTTGCGCTAATAAGCGACGACAAATGGCCAAAAATATAAATGAATAAAACAACAACAACAACAACACAACATCAAATACATTTTTAAACGGGCTTGTTGTTGTTGTTGCTGTAAAGCCACGAATATTCGGTCTGCGTTACAGTTATGGCCAAAAAAACAACGTCAGGTGAGCTGCGTCGAATGAGGGGCAAAACGCATGCTCGTAATTCAAAATGTTATCGCAAAACGACGCGAAGCATAAAATATTTCACTCATGTGTCTGTGTGTGTGTCTCTGTGTGTGTGTGTGATAAGCCTAATATTTTCTATTTTTATTTAAATATATACAAATAAAATTATCGCATTTTTAATTATAATGTTTAAGCATTTATGTATTGTTTAATTAACGTTTAATTTGAGCAGCAAAATTCTTTATCAGTTGGCACAAGAATGCTCAGCTCAGACAAGCCGGTGAGGCGATACAAATTTTAAGATAATTAAAAGAAAGCCACGCCTACTTATGCAAATATACAAGCACTGCTCAACAGTAATGAAAAGACAACAATAAAAACGTTCTACAAATAAGCCAAGCCGACAGAGGGCGCTAAAAGTCTAAAAAAAATTCTTAAAATAAAAAAAAAAAACAATTAGAAAATATAATTTTTTTTTTTTTTTTAATTTTATTTATATAATATTCTTTTAATATTACTGCGCAGTTTAAAGTTGCGTAACAAGCAAAAGATATTTGTAAAATAGACCACTCAGGCTGCAAAAAACGCCATGGTTACATAAGTTCTTACAACAAGTTCTTGAGTTATGATGAGTTTGTGCAAAGTTGCATAAAATGAGCTAAGCGTGCTTTAGTAAATTTAGGCCTATTGCGCAATAAACGAAATACACAAAAACGTGTTCGAATTTTCCGTGTGGCTGACAATTGATTGTTCCAAAAAAAGTTTGACATTACGGTGACATATAAAACAACCTCTATTTTCAAAGCGACTAATTTGCGTTCGCTTTGCTTGTTATGCGATACAAAATAAGCCGGTTAAGCTTTAAATAAAAGCTTAACAGGCAAATTTGTTGTTTATTACCGCTTGTTTTTATTTTTTTTTTTGACTGACGAAAAAACCAAAGGTAAAAGAAAGAAAAGAAGAAGAAAAAAAAGGAAGGTATCCGAAGCAGGAAAAAGGGTTAAGAATGATTTTGCGCGCATAAAAGAGATGATGATGATGATGATGATATTGAAAGACGACTGAGCAGAAGAACGACACAAAGAATTGATTGAATTGATGGGCAAACGGGAGCAGTGGCGGTGTTCTTCGTGTTGTTGGTGTTGTTGGCAAGGCAAGGCAGCTCGATCGAAGGGGGTTAAAAAGAGTGCACGGCAAAAGCGTCTTTTTGGCGCCAGAAAAATAATAACACGTTGACAACGCCACAAAAACAAGTTGAAGTGCAGGTCGTCGTCATCGTGTTGTTGTTGTTGTAGCATAGTGGTTGAATTTTGTTGGTTTAAAACAGTAGAACCACAGCCGGTTGGGGTGGGGGGCATTCACGTTGGGGCTAACCAACTGAACTGTATAAGAACAATGCGCGTCTGGATGAATTGAGCGCGTGATGAGCAGCAGGCAGAGTGTTCACAGAGGGGCAAGCAGGCATGCTCGCCAAACTTTATGAACAAGAATCGAACCTGAGAACAACAACAGCAACAACAACAACAACAAATCCCAAAAGTGGCGCTCGAGTTGTGATCATGATTTCTGCTTTTGCTGCTCGTGCTCAATATATGTTCATACATATACATACATACATATATAATTTTTTGTTGTTTTATAAATTTTTGATCGACTGTCGTCTTAAAAAAAAACAACAGATTCTCTCTTAAAAGTTGTGCGCAATAATGAGAAATTATTAATGAAAAATCTTTGCTTTTTAGGCAAATAAATTTCGGCATTCTTTGAGACGAACCAATGTTTAAAGAATTGTCTTTTATATCAAAGTAAATATAAGCCTTGAAATACGTTTAAATGAAAGATATTTGTTCTTGATCCGTTAAGAGCGGTTTTCTCAAGCTGTACGCAAAATACATTAGATTATTGAAAATCCAGAGTATTAGATATCATATTTCGGATTTTCAACTATCCAGATCTACGAATTTTGCAACTTTGAGTGAGTTCTAGTGTATTTGATTATTGGATGACATTGTGTATGAAAACATTATGATCAAACAAATTGGAACAATGATATATGTCCGGCTATGAGTATAGTACGGTTATGAGTGCTATCCGTAATGAGAGCTTTCACTTTACATCATATAGCGAATTATTATAGAAATGCCTTTAAGCAATATTCTACTGAAACGCTTCAGCGACATTCTAATGTCGAGATCAGTCTTAAGTGCATGCTTATAAAAACGATCATCAGTAATCAACCTTAAGCGCTCTTTTAATAATTCAACGCATTATAGAAAATCACATCAAATTCATTGATCTGATCGATCGGTTAATCGTCAAATTTTAAGCATTCAATGAAGGTAATTTTTAGATTTCGGATCATCTTCTTACACACACACACACACACATGCATAAATGCCGCACAAAACGTTTCGCTGCGTCCTTCGTCCCTAACGGCCGTCAAGCAACTGCCAAACGTTGGCCTACACGACGCCTGCTCCACATTTTTCCGCACAAGAGAACGTCGACGACAGCGACACCGACAGCGACAGCGACGCAACGACAAAGCAACCAAAAAAAAAACCAACAAAACAAAAACAAAAACAACAAAAAATCGACAGCACGAATGCGGAGATACGAAAATGCAGAAAAACTGTCAAAAACAATGAAAACGGTCCAATGAATTTGACAAACGTTTCCTAGATGCGCGCTGGCAGATCAAAGGCGGCGACAGCGACGACAACGACGACGACGACGACAGAGACGACGCGTCGTCGGCATCGTTCATTCGGCAGGCAGGCAGGCAAAGCAGTCCATATTGGCGTCGTCGCCGTTTCAATTCGTTTCTCTCTCTCACTCACACACGCGCACTTGCGCCTCTCTTATCTTGCAGTCGTTCGTTCGTTCGTTCGTTCGTACGTTCTTCTTGTTGTTTGTCTGCCTGCCTGCTTGTCGTTCCTTCCTTCCTTACTTTGGCGCTGTTTTTTTTTTGGTTTTATTTTTTTTTTTTTTTTTGTGACATGTCATACGAGTGCAGCTTGTTATCTTTATAACGCCATCTCGCTCGCACGCGCTTATGCTTTCACTGGACTTCGTTCGATTGATCATTTGCTGCTTTGTAATTTTTAAAACTGCGCGTTGATCACTTTTTGTCAATCGCTTTTATTTCCCCTCCCCAAACCAGCGCTTTTATTAAGCTTAAAGGGTTTTTTTTTTTGCGCAAATAAACCAACGTTTAGTGAAAGTAAGCATTTAAGTACTCATTACGCTCTTGTAAATCTTCTGTCATTCAAAACAATAAAAATTATTCGTTAGAAGTTCTCGCTAGAGGGCGCTTTTGGTACTTCGTCGGATTCGGTCTTTCGTAGCATCACTATGTATTATAGGCGCATGTATAAATTTGTTGGTCTTCTGGATCTTCATTTCCCATCCGAATGAGTTAAAATACTATGTTATGTGAACAATCAAGCAAGCGTATATAAATCACAGCATAGCCGAATTATTTTTGCTCTCCTATTTGTTTTTCTGCTCCTGCCTTCTTCAACGTTTCATCTTACCATAAATTTCAAACGAACTTCGCTGCCGGCGTCGCTGTCGCTTTGAGCTCAACTCTGCTTAAGCTTTTCGTAGTTTTTTTGTTGTTTTTCTTTACCATTTTGTCTCGTGGCAAATTCACGCTTAGCGCTTAGCTTAGTTTACACTTGATTAGAACGCTAATTGGCAATTCTTTTCGATCGTATAAAGCGACTTTTGTTGTTGTTAATGTTAGTGTTGTTGTTGTTGCTGCTGTGCCTTCATTCGATAATTTGAATGAACGCATTTAATTCGTGGAATTTTTGTTGTTGTTGTTGTTGGTCTTTGGTTCATGTATTTGAAGTGAAGAATGAAGAATCACTGACGATCAATTGGGACAATCAGTTTGAGCGTTTCTTTTGAAGCGCAGCTGCCGCATTATGTTTTTGTTTTTGTTGTTGCTGTTGTTGTTGTTGTTTTATGCACGGCTGATCATATTTTTTTGTTGATTTGCGATAAGCTTTTCAATGAAATTGTTCAACATTAACAATGAAAACTGTCATAATCGAACATGTCTGTTCATGCTATTAAGAAAAATTCAAATATGAGCGATATTTGTCGAATGCATAAATACATGCACATACATACATCACATCAAATGCAATGTGTGTGTGTGTGTGTGTGTCCGTTTACAGTTTTCTACAATTGTCAAAGGCGCGCAGCAGCAGCAGCAGCAGCGTCGCTGACCTTGTATTAGTTCAAGTGCTTTTTTGCAGGCCGTCGTCGTCGTCGTTGTAGCTGCTGTTGTTGTTGTTGTTGTTGCTGTCGCACTGTTGATCATCACCTATCATCAGTTATGCATGCATATACCTTCGCCCCGTCTTGCTTGCCTATCTGCATAAATGTGTGCCACCCTTCGGCCGTCTGGCGTACATTCATGCACATGCTCATGTGGCGTCACCTGCCAAAACGTTTACTCTCAACTCAGCACAACTCAGTACGTGCGTGTGTGCGCATGTGTGCATGTGTGTGTGCGTGCGTGCGTGCGAATGAAACACAATGAAAACGTAGTTGTTGTTACTGTTGCTGATGATGATGATGATGACGACTTGAAACGATCAAATCCAAAAACTGTCGAAGAAACGTTTTATGAATTTTAATTTTATTACACACAAACAAAATGACAAAAGACCACAACTCATCATCATGTTTGCTACATGCTTATATGCACATACATGTATGTTCATACACACATTCATATATTTATATATATATATATTTTTTATTATGATTTAAGAAAATCAAAAATCATTAATTAGCTCTTGAAAGCACACACATTTATGTACAAAAAAAAAAAAAAAGAATGAAAAAAAAAAAAAAATCAACACAAACGTGCGTCAAGTGAAATGAACATGAAATAAATACAATAAAAATCAAGGCAGTGTCGTTGTGGCCGTCGTCGTCGTCGTCACCCTTCTTCATACGCCTTCTCACTCTACTAACCAACAACACATCATTTACGCCTCAATCGTTTATACTTTTTTTTTGTAGTTGTTTTTTTTTTTGCTCTCTTATGGCGCATTTTACAATAACAAATTACATAAAAGCAGTAAAATGAAAAAAAAAACAACAACAACAACAAAAAGGGCTCGCTTGCTTTGCTTGCACTGAGTGAGAGAAGGAGCAGCACAACAACAACAACAATAGAAGCAGCAACGACGCAAGTGAGAGTACTTATGCATGTCCGTATGTGTGTGTTTGTGTGGGTGAGTGCATAAGTATTCGTGTTGCGTGATTTGCTTGCTTGATGGCATTTTTCACGCGCATATTTTTGCTTCTTCTTATTGCTGCTACTGCTACTGCTGCTGATGCCTCTTCTTCTTCTACGTTGCTGTGTGCTCTTTGCTGCACATGTGCCAAGCTCATTTCTTTTTTCATTGTTGTTGTTGTTGTTGCTGCTCGTGTGACAAGTTGAAATTAGTTTTGTTGTTTGTGTTTTATTTTATATATAAATATTTGTTTTTTTTTTTTTTATTTTATTTTTCCATTAAACTCTTCGTTTTTGTGTCTGAAAATTTTATTAATAAAAATTATTAAATTCTTGGAAACCATAAAAAACACGTCTGCATTTGATGTCTTTTGGCTTTGTGTGCATGTGCATGTGTGTGTGTGTGTGTGTGTGTGCGTATTTGTGCTTTTATCGAGCACGACAGAAAATATAATAAAATAAAAAAAAAACAAAATTAAAGTATAAAATAACCGTTTTAAAGTCAAGCTCACGTCTCAAGTGCATATGAAACGTAATTCTTCGTTTTTTTCTTTTTCAAAATTGTTAGTCTTTTTTTCGTTAGGTTTGTCATATTATATAAGACTATTTTGAATTTATTGTCATTAGAAAAAGTATTATTATTAAATAAAAATAGAAGTCTTTGCTCGCTTAACTTATATTAATTTTCATATTTGTTTTTGCATTATTGCAGAAGCTCAAGTTCAACGTGTCTTGTGCGCTTTTCTTCCACACAACACGCACACACACACACACACACTTGCACACAGTCGAGTTGCTTCCTTGTGCGCTCTTCTCTCACTCATTCACTCACTCACTCACTTGCTGCTTCTTTATTAATTAAACAAGTGTCGATAATGCAGTCGAATGTGCCACTAACACAGACATTCGCAATTACTCCCTTTTGTTTTTGCACTCATTTTTTTTTTTGTTCATTTTTGTTGTTGTGCTGTTTTCGCTTGCTCTCTGTTGGCTCTTGCTTACCGCTACACACAACAAAAAACAGTTAATGCATCATAACTTTGTTGTTGTTGTTGTTGTTGTTTTTGCCTGGCATGGTAGAAAAGTTTGTGCATATTTCGCACTTTGCTCATAGATTTTTCAGCTTTACATATATGTATGTATGTATGTATGTCTGTATATTCAGATACAAAACAATGCTTCACACTCAATTAACACTCACACACACACATACATATATATGTATATGTATGAATATAGACACGTTGGCATGTTGTATGCAAAAAAAAAAAGTTTTCGTCTGAATTTTCAGTTTGCTTCTGAATTACAGTTTTTATGCTTTACACACAGTGCAGGGTATATTGACTTGAATACGTCATTTGTAACATGCTAATGCAGAAGACATTGCCGAGCATGAGTTCGGAACTCTAGAACCATTAGGAGCGAACCTTAATAGAGGGCGAAGTTAAGAAAGAGGGCATAATAAATAGAGTTGAAGTTATTGGGTCATAAATTAGAGTTGCTGATATTCTTAAGGATCTCTACTTAGCAGCTTGGGTTGAGTTTATGTAAGATCGGATCCAGTCCCATCCCTAGAAAGAAGTCTTGAAATTTTGAATTCTTATATGAAAAACTTTCGGTTGTCTGAGTACAATTTTGTACTATAAAAGCCTAACATATACCGACAAATATGATTTTTTTTTTTTGCATTAATTCGTTTTTAGTTTGCTTGCGCCTTTTTGGCCACCCACACAAGCACACACGCACACACGCACACACACGTTATGACTAAGCCATGCACAAACATTTCATTGCGTGCCTTCATTGCCGCTTTGCTTTTGCTTTTGCATTTGGTTTGCTTTTGTTTTGGTTTGCTTTTGTTTGCCGTTAATTGAGTGCATGCCCGTTTTATGCTTTGCTCTTCTCTGCTCTGCTCAGTTATGTTCTACACTGCGCTGCACAGCTTTGCTCTCTTCATTACAACATTACACACGTTGCACTTATTGTTATTGTGTTGTGGGTTTTGTTGTTGGTTTTTTTTATTTGCGTGAAATAACAAAAACAACAAGTAAAACTTAAAAGTTGTTGAACAAAAAAAAAAAAAAAAAACAAAAGCAAAAACAAAAACAATAAAGAGTTGGCAGTGCATTAAACAAGTGTGTGCGCCGTTTTGGTTGTAGATGTACATACACACTTACATGTGTGTGTGTGTGTGTTTGTAAAAATTATCGCGCATTTTGTTTAAGTCGCTCTTGTTATTGTTGCAATTTACGCGCTGTTGTTGTTGTGTGCTTTTGTATTTTTTTTTTTTGCTTTGCTGTTTTGTTAGTTTGTGTTATTGTTGTTTCCATTGTTGTTGTTGTTGTTGGCATTATTGAAATGAGCCATGTTAGCGCTTAGTTGAATATTTTTACACACACACACACACACATACATGCATACATATGTATGTATATAATTTGCACTAAGCTGGCACGGTTGAGGTATGAACATGTATGCTTTGTTGTTGTTGTTGCTGTTTTTGTTGTAAGCTTGCGCTCTAAAAAGGTGTGAATGAAATGAAAATTGATAGCAGACGTTAATTACCAACATAGAAAAAACACACACACATACATACATATACATATATGTATATATATACATACATATGTGTGCTACTTAATGAAAAGTAGCAAGCAAAGCAAAGCAAAGTAAAGCAAAGACTTTGACACTTGTCACTCACCTACACTTCACTTTGCTTGCATCTCTCTCTCTCTCCCTCTCTCTGTTCTTCTTGCTCACACGTTTTCGTTTGCCATTGACCCGCCGTGTGCATTGCTTCTTCTTGCACGCTTGCCCGCCCTAAGACATTTACATGCTTTTATACTTTGTTGAGCCATAATTGCAACAACAACAACAACGACAGCAACAAAAATGCTAAAAGAATAGAAAAATAAAACTTAATTAATAATGTGTTTTTGTTTTTTGCACGCATATGCAAAAGAGCGTAAGTAAAGCAGTGTCGATGATGTGAGGAGGAGAAGGAGGAGGGAAGCACGTTTGGTCGGTCGATGCATTCAAGTATAGAAATGTCATAAAATGGAATGAAAGCCTAAAGTGGGTATGTGTGTGTGTGTGTGTGTGTTGGTTGAGTAGAACAGTGCGTGATACATGGACAATAGAAATAGTAAGCAGCAGTGGAAGAAGAAGCAGACTTAACGCGTGCAACGTTGGGCGCTAGAAGAAGAAGCAATGTGATGTGCCTTAAAGAAGGAAAAGGCGAAGAAGAAGAGTGTGTTGCAATTAATAATAACTTGAATAATAAAGATAACTAAGTTATTTATAAGGAGGGGGAGGTGAGGATTAGCTGAGTTAACACAGCAACTCAAGGACTTTCAAGTGCCAAGCGAAGAAGAAAAAAAAGAAATTACGCAAATTAGTATTGAAGAAGCCGATAAAGAAGAATAATCCATAGCAAAATTAGAAAAGATGGGATTTTGCTGAGGTCTGAAAGTTCTGGAGAAAATTTTAAAGAAATAAAAAAATGGGTTATAATGATAGCGATGAGAGATCGTGAGTGTAGCCACAGAGCCGAAGGACCTCTCTTGTAGCGATACATAATTATATAATAGGATTATAGTATATAGAAGAAATGAATTTAATAGAGATAGGCATCCAATGAATAGCTTTCATTCTGGCCTCCAGAGGGAGTCTTGCAATAAAACCGTCTTAACGATTTGAAAGTCATTTCTTTTTTTTCTGTTCTCTTAATGAAATATTATTAATTATTAAATGATTGCTTAAGACAAATCTTCTACTTCGATAAAATGTTAATTGCATTTTGTAATTCTTTTTTTCCTGTTTTTATTTTTTTTTTATTACAAAAGGAAAAAGAAAAAGAAAAATTCTAACGTTATCGCTTATTATTTGATTATTGCTAATCGTTTTCTTGTCGCCATTTGTTGTCGCTTGTGTGGCAACAACAACAACAACAACAAAAAGAACAAGAACAATAACAATTTCCTTTTGTAAAACGTCAGATTTGCGATTGTCAGAGACACATGACAATTGCATACAAGACAAACAAAGTCAATGACAAATTATGAACACCAACAACAAGAACAACAACAACAGTGTGAATACGATGCTTAAGTAAAGTGATGACAAGTTGTGTTAAAGAGCACAAATGTGCGAAGTGAAGAGCAAAGAAAGCGTATTAAGCGACAACAATGGCAAATAACTCGCGTTAATGGTACAAATGACAACAACGACAACAACAACAGCAACAACAACAGCGACAGAGTTACCATTATTATTAACAAGTTGTGGCGATGCTGTAAAACATTTTATTAATTGTTTTTTTTTTTCTACTTGGCAACAGTTTAGTTGTTGTTGTTGTTGTTGTTGCTGTTGTTGCTGTGATTCAGTTTCATTAATAATTCAAAGTGCAATGAAAAAAAAAAAAAACAAATGCCTTCAAGCATTTAAACTTGTACTAATAAAACAAACTCATGCTTGAAGAAGGCAATCGGGAAGGGGGCAGTGAAGATTGATCAAAGCAAAGTTATTAGCGACCGTGTGAGGGAAGTGTAGAAGAGATGCACAAACGTCAACAAGTTAGTAATTAAATGGCGCACACGAGCAGTTGTTGTAATAGTGCAACAACAACATCAACAGCAACACATGAGTGCAGTAGCAAGCAAGCAAGCAAGCAAGAAAAAAACAACAACAACAAGTTTTAATAAATGAAATGATCACACCAAAGTGGCAGGAAAGAATGAAGCAGCAGCATTGAATAAGTGTGTTTATGACAATGTGAGAGCAAGCGATTGTACGTGTGTGTGTGAGAGATGATGTTCGCACAGCATTAAT
Source organism: Phortica magna (assembly GCA_037044515.1). NCBI lineage: Eukaryota > Metazoa > Arthropoda > Insecta > Diptera > Drosophilidae > Phortica > Phortica magna. The sequence goes on from JBAMBP010001257.1 coordinate 44,087, forward strand.
AAAAAAGCAACGATTGCATTGCAAGCCAAGCAAAGCACAAAAGAGCGTAAGAGTACGTGAGAGAGCGAGAGAGTTTAATACGAAGAGCGCAAAATTCAACTTACGCAGCTGCACTAGAGTCGTGTGCGCTTTTATATGCGTGTGTGTGTGCCTGTGTGAGAAAACAGTTACGAAGCGCCAAAGTTGTCAACTTTAGTTGACAGAAAAATTGCAAACAGAATTAAATATACAAAAAAAAAAACAACAACAACGTTTTATTATCACTTGTGTTGGTCTGTCCGTCCGTCCGTCTGTCTGTCAGTCTTGTCAATGTTCATCATTGTTGCCATCAAAGCTTCACATTTTCTTAATAAAATCAACACTTGCACTTGTTGTATTTGCTATTGTTGTTGTTGTTGTTTTATGACGCTTTGTTATTATTGTTGTGCTTGTGCTTGTTGTTGTTGTTGTTGTTATTGCTGTGCTTATTGCCGCAGGTGTGCTGCCGTAGAAGCAAAGTGTTGACATGCAATTTATTAATTATTAAAAATTAATTAAAAATAAAAAATAAATACAAAAAAAAATAATAATAAATAAAAAAAATTGTTTAAATATAAATTAAGCAAAAATTTAACCAAAAAAAAAGGTGTAAATAAAGCAATTCTGTTACTTCTTCTTCTTCTTTTACGCCTTCTTGTTTGCATGCTGCTTCTTCTATTTCGCGTTTTTTTTGGTTGATTTTGTTTTAAACTTTGATAAGTCTTCTTCTTTTTCTGCCAACTCTGCCAACTCTTCTTATCTCTTAACTCTTTGCTTGCGCTTCTTCTTCTGCTTCTGTTTCTATTTCTTCGTTCTCTGCTTCAGCTGCTTCTTCTTCATGTTTTCCATTGCCACTTGCCATTATATTTGTCTGCTGTCCATCAAATCTTCATTACCTGCATCAGTTTTACATTACGCTCTCTCTTTCTCTCCCTCTCTCTCTCGTTTGGTCATTCCTCACTCAACCATGATTAAAGCCATGCCACACTTATCGCCCTCATATTTAATACACTTAACATAATTTCTATTGTAAAAAGACACACACACACACACTAACACACATACGACGAGGCTAATTAAATAAAGCAAAAATATAATGTATTGAGTTGAGCTCAGAGGCGAAGTGAACTTATAAAGCAAATTAGCATTTAACAAATAAAATAATGCAAAGCAAGAAGAGGATTAGCAGGAAATTAGTTAAAACAACAACAAAAAGCAAAGGAAGCGTTTAAAAGCAGTTATTGTCTTAAGCAGCGGCGGCATGTGTGTGTGTGTGTGTGTGTGTGTGTGTGTGTGCGATTTCTTGATCAATTTCCTTTGATGCTTTCAAACAGCTTCTTCTTTATGACTTCACGTCTTCTTCTTCTTCTACTAATAATACTACTTTTGTTGTTGTTGTTGTTGTAGACTGGCGCCTAAGCCATACTTTTTGTAGTGTTTTTTTTTTCGTATACAAAAACACAAAAGATTTCACAAAATTTACTTAAGCATCTTCTATCTCTCTCACACTTGCAGATCTTGCAATTATTAGCATTGTCACTTTGCTCAGTGTAGTTCAGGACTTTGTTTTTATTTAGGAAATTTTTTTTCTAGTTGTTGCTGTTGTTGTTGTTGTATGTATGAAGAAGACCAGCTGTGTCTGTGCGGCGTTGTTGGTTTAGCAACCCTCGTAAAGGACTCGCACACAATGATCATAATGTGCGTTGTCGTTGTTGTTGTTGTTGTCGTTGTCCCTCATGTTTGCACATACATATATTTAATGCTCTTTGTTTGCCTGTCCGCCTTCTTGTTTATTTTACTGATCGACAGATCAGACAGACAGAGAGACAGACAGACAGAGAGACCGGTACGTGGTTGGAGGCATGAACATATTAAGGGCAGCACAGACGGATGGTTCATCTGTCAGAGGGAACAACTATTTTGCTCAAAAGCAGCACGCATGTTGTTTTTGTTTTTGTTGTTGTATGTTTTTTTGCTTATTATGTTGTCTTTGTTAAATCTTAAGAATTGTTTTCATATTAGCGTGATCTTGTCAATGGCAGAGAGAGTGGCACAATTACGGTGAGAGAAAGAGAGAGAGAGAGGCAGCAAGAGCCCGAGAATGACTCTCTCTTGACTTATTTTATTGAAGAAGCTCTCCTACTCCCCAACATACGCTCATGGTTGCTCCAACTTGTTGCTAACATTTTACTATGAGCCTTTGTATAGTTCAGGATACTTCTTTAACTTTTATCTGTCACGCTCTCAAACTTAAGACTGTTGTCTTAACTTAAGAACTTTTGTCTTTCTTATTCTTGCTTGCTTTTATAAATTCTTGCGTCATTTGTTCATATACCATAATTTGTCTTATCGCCTCAACTCTCCCCACAATGCCTGCTTTGATCTTAACTAGCTCAACGAAGAGATCACAATTCATCACAACTAATCTTATGCTTAACGATCTTAACTTGTGCCTTGTGTTCATCAACATGATGCATATGATGAGGATAATGATAATGAGGTTTGTGCTTTCAACGTATTCTAATCCACCTTTGCAACACGCCCTCACACAACAATTGTATACTTGAAGAAGTTAATAGAGTCTCAGACTCAAACAAACAAACATGATCGTTGAGTAGCTGAAGGAACTTTCGATCGATCGATCGAACCATCAATCGAACGTACGCCGTTTGCCACATATACTAACAATAACTTGTTGTTGTTGTTGCACACAAAACGAGAGCGCAAACATGCCACAAATTGCACGTTGAAAACACATGTTTGGCGCGTTAAATGCTCAGGCGTGTTATCTGTTCTGTCCGTCTGTCCGTCCGTCCTTCTGTCAGCATTTTGCTGCAGGTTACTGTTCATACATGGCAACAAAAAAAAAAAAAAGGAAAAGGAAGAAGCAGCAGCAGCAGCAGCAACATACAACGTAGTCAACGTTGAAGAAGACAGCAACCAAGTCGAGAGCAACACGCCTTTCCTTCCTGCTTTTGAACACCTTTTTGGCGCTCGTTTTTTTTGCTCTTCTTTTTTTTTTTTTACTTACTTGTGAATGCGTTCTTATTAACTTGTTGTTGTTGTAGTTGTTGTTAGTGGCAACACCTTCCTTCGGCAGTACGCCGTCCGCTGCTTCATCATCGCCATGGTCATCGTCATCGTCATCTTCATCTGTTTGAGTTACTTTAGTTATTTGTGTCAAGTGTTGTTGTTGATCAGCGCGGGGGAAAGAGCGAAGGCGCACGAGAGTGTGTGTGTGTGTGTGTGTGTGTGAAAGTAATGAAACCACAAAGTTGCGTGCTAAGCGTTTGGAGTCCTTGTGACCAACTGTTTCACTCACTTGTCAAGACCTTGACCTCAGTCAAGATACATCAAACACATCTTTGTTGCATGCAACATTGCTCAATTCTCTGCGCTTAACGCTTAACACAACTTTTTCTTGCACTTTAAATGATTTCTTACGCGTACTTTTCATCTAATAAGAGAATATGTCAAAAATCATAGTAAACATTTTATTTTCATGTTTCCCATGCTTCTCATTTACGGACAAGACTTTTTTTGGCTAACCCACCAACTTCGCCACCTACTGCAACGTTTCGCAACTCTTGTCTTTCAGCACATACGCTGGATTAGTCGCCTTTCCTGTCTGTCGTACCAAAACAAAAGTATCTTTTCTAAAAAACTTCATCTTCACTTCGCTCCACTGCTCTTCCTGCTTGCTCACAGTACACTTCACACTTTTCTCTACTTATATATATATTTTTGATCAGTTTAATTCTGCGAATTGTTTCAATTTGATTTATGCTACAAACAGCAACAACAACAACAACATGGTCCAAGCATTACAAGCCATAAAGCTTTAAACGAACGTCGCTTTCGTTGTCCCGCTCTCGAGCGCAGTGTCTCTCTCTTTCTAACGCATGCACGCACACACGCAACGAAGCGCTTTTGTCACTCATATGCGCTCATATGCGTACAATTTATCGTGCATCGATCATTGATAAAAGGCACAAAAAAAAAACCGTTGCAGAAAACCTCAAAAAAACACAAAAAAGTATCTTTTCGGTTTTCTAAAGTAACAGAATAAATGTTGCTTGTTTGTCGTTGGCAACAACAACCTGACTACTTTGGATCTTTAACTCTGGCTTGGTCCAGCGACTTGTGGCATGAGCTTGTGGCATGAGCTTGTTGTGTCGTCGTTGATGTTGCCACCCATGAATGAATTCGCTGCGCACGTTGCACGTTGCACGCCTCATGCCGCGATCGATTAATGTTTGGCAAACATGTACGTTGTTGTTGCTTGTTTGTTGTTGCTGTTGCTGTTGTTGTTGTTGCTGTTGTTGTTGCTGTTGTGCCAAGTGTGCGACGCCTTGCAAGTTTTCTTTGTACTTGTTACTCTTTGCCTGTTTCAATTTTTGTTTTACGCATTATTATTATTATTGTCTCGATAATCAACATCATTATGATTATGCATGATGATCGTTTCGCGCTTGCAGCAAGGGCGTCGTCAACACACACAAAAAAGGGGGTAATGTGTGCCATTTTGAAACGTCAATCAAGGCTTTGAATGATCTTCATTGGGCTGTGCTAAAATTTGACTTTTGGGGCACTAGGAGCTTCTCACTGTCTGGGTCCACATTGGATCAGCTTTGGATCAGCATTGGATCAGCATTGGATCAGCTCTTTAAAGCCATAACATTCGATCTGATTCAGTTTATAAGATTTGATCTTGAAAAATATAAATGAGCCGTCTCAAGATCAAAGACATATTCTATAAAGAGTCTAGTCTAGTCTAGTCCATTTTTTGCCAAGCCCTCAGTAAATTTGCCAAATTTCTTACATATCCTTTGAGGAAACCTCGCACCTTATCAAAATGGGTGAACACCCATGACTTTCAGGTAGGTCGTCGCATTGTTCTTGCTGCTTATGATGAGTCTTGTTCTTTAAACATTATATTTGCATTGCGTGTGAAATATTAGAAAGAACTTTTGCAACATCTTCTTAAAAAAAAAGTATCTTTTCATTGTTTAGCATGAAGCTCATCAACATGATTATTCATCATAGGCAAGAACATCATCATGATGTATCTTTCATAATTTGTATAACCAAAAGGAAACACAACTGAGCTCAGCTCAGCGCAAGTTTTAAAGACATGATGGGTTCAGTACGGTGCGGTGCGGGGCTGATGAGCATATAAACTGGTCTTCTTCATTTCAGTTTTGCCAGCCCACAAACAAACAAACAAACGACAGCAACAACAACAACAATAATAACAACAACGTTAACAACATTTAAACGATCCTCGTTTAGAATCTGATTGCCTTACTGCCTCATGTATCCATGTGCTCATATGCGTGCATCTGTGTGTGTGTTTGTTGCCTTGTTGACTTTGAGGATTTATGAGTGTCTGACGTGTGTGATGACTGTTATTAGCTTGGCATATGTGTGTGTGTGTGTGTGTGTTTGTATCTAAACGGATGTATGTTTCATCATCATGATGATGATGTTGATAATAATAATAATGATGATCGTAACACTAAACAAACAAAAGCAACAAACATCAACATGAGCAAACAAACCAACCTACGAACGAATGAACTTCAGGCTCGGACTCAGGCTCAGACTGAGGCTCAGACTTGGTCTTGGTCTTGAATTCGGACTCTTGAGCAAGTGTTTTTTTTTCTTGCTGTTGTTGTTTTGTTGTTGGTTTGTGGCCTGTCTACTTTTTTCGTTGTCTTCTGCTGCTTTTGCTGTTGCCTTCATTTGACCAAATTGTTTGTTGTTGTAGTTGTTGTTGTTGTTGTTGTTATATTACCACCATAATTTACGTATTAATCGTATTGCATATTACTTGAAATTTACTTGTCTTTAATGCATTTAATTGTGCGTATTCGAAGAGGGCCAAACTACAACTACAACTGCAACTACCTTGGCTCTGCTACAACGCCCATTGAAAATTTATGACGGTAAATTTAAGCTAATTTTTATGGCCATAAAACAGCGGCATAAGTCATAAGACATGTTGTTGGCCTCAACTCTAAACAAAAGTGACGCAAAACAACTTGTTTTGTATGCATTGAACATATAATTAACATAAGCGCAACTTAAACTTGTCTCTCATTAAGACGAACGCAAATGAGTATATACTTCTTCTAATACTTACATAAGTTGCCATTTGCTAAAGAACTTCAAGAGACAACAGTAGTAAAAATAACACAGATAAACAAGAAAGAACTTTTGTCAATAATTTTAACTAATGCCGTTTTACTAAATCCGAAAAATATAGTATATACAAGCGTGGCAGCGACCAGTCTCAGATATCTCAAGAACTGTTTGAGTGTACCTATTAAAATTTCGGAATTCTCAGGAACAGTACGAGCTGTATAAACATTTACGCGATCAGCAATCATTGCTACAATACAAATGAGCCATCATATTATTAAGAAATTAAATACAAGTCATGTAGCAAAGGGAATAAAAATTAAAAAAAAATTATATGGAATTTTTTAGTTTATATATTAGGTTAAAAGGTATAACATTCAAAAGGCGCACTCAAACAAAAAGCTTACGAAAGATTATGTGCCTAACAATATGCCATATCAATTTCGAAAAGATCTGTCATGTAGTTCTTGAGATATCTTGTATATAAGTAAAGTTTTTAAAGAAGTAACTTCGAGATTGTATAATATAAATTTCGAAAAGATCTGTCATGTAGCTCTAGAGATATCTTGTATATAGGTAACGTATGTAAAGAAGTGATTTCGAGATTGTATAATATAAATTTCGAAAAGATCTGTCATGTAGTTCCTGAGATAGCTTGTATATAAGTAAAGTTTGTAAAGAAGTGATTTCGAGATTGTCTAATATAAATTTCGAAAAGATCTGTCATGTAGTTCTTGAGATATCTGGTATATAAGTAAAGTTCGTCAAGAAGTGATTTCGAGATTGTATAATATTAAAATCCGAGCAATCGTTGTGTGATTCATGTATATATTATTTTTGTCGGGCATTAGTAAACCAAATTACACATGAATTTATGATGAAATGAATGCAAAAGTTCGCTCATGTTGGATGGTGTAGTTAAGTCAAGTGCATTCGAACATTTTATTGGTGTGAAATGTGTTAATGAAAAACCGCTAAGTCATAAGATGCTTTTCACTTGAGATACTTATTTACGTTTGAGTACAAGTGCACTTGAGCATTTAAAATGGCATACAACACGCCTACGAATTGAGCTGAGTTGAGTTGAGTTGAGTTGAGTGAAGTTGTTGTTGTTGTTGTTGTTGTCGCTAATTAAATTATGTTAATTACATAATTAAAATTTATTAAACCGACGAATGCTGTTTTGTTAAGCAAATGAATCGAAGATTAAATAATGTTGTAAGACAAGAACAAATAAACTTTTTGTTGGCTTTGACTTTTATAAATTGGCGCTTTGCCATTTGCTGTTAAAGATTGTTTTTTTTTTTTTATATTTCACAATTTGTATCTTTTACATAAAATGGCAGTCATCATGCGGCAATTTGTGTGTGCTTTAAATATTTTAACACGCTTAGCTATACAAGTGTGTTTGTGTGTGTGTGCTATGTATCTCATATACTTAACTAAGATATTTATGGGTAGATACATACACACATAGATACATGCTGCGCACGTCGTTGGCGGTGTTGAGCTTAAGTACAAACATAATTTTATTTTCTAACTTGTCTTGTCTTGGCTTCTTTTTTGCGCACTTTTTTTTCCCTTGTTTTAGAAATCTCTACAATAGTATCTATAGTACATATATATATATATATATCTAGATACGTATGTATCTATGCATGTGTATGTGTATGTGTAAGTCTGTTTTTATCTCAAGTGTAACAACGACAACAACGTCGACAGCGGCGCGGCCCCAATGGTTCGCTCTGACGCTGTCTGGCCTGGCCCGGCCCGGTCTGGCCCGGTTTGGCTTGGCTTGGCTTGGCCTGGCGTCGTTCATTGGTCTTTGGCATGCGCAGAAAAGTGTCGACTAACACCAAAAAAAAAAGGAGGAAGAAAAAAAAAGACATGACAAGCGAAAAAAAAAAACAAACTCACACACACACACACACAGACGGAGCTTGCGACAAAGCGACGCTGTGTGTGTGTGTGTATATTTTGGGGGCGAATTTTCAACAACAACGAACGTCGTCAAGGTTCTTCTTCTTTAGCTGCTATCTATGTATCTGTCACTCTATACAAGTATATACATAAATACATATGTTTATGTGTAGCTGTATTTGTATCTGCCACATAAGCTTATGTATCTCAGATACCTTTTTTTGTTATGTACTTTGTTGTATCTCACAAAATCTGTTGACAAAATTTTTCGCTCGTTCACCCACACTCACATACACACACATACACGTTCCTTTGCGCATAACAGTAATGAAAATGGCAAAAAAAAAGCAAAATTCTGTTTTCAATTTGGTTCTTTTTTTCTCTGTTTTGTGACTTTGCAAAATGTCACTTACATTTGCGTGTCGTTTGAGCATGGCTCGGTGCCTTTTCATTGCAAGTGTTTGACAGCTTGAATGCAACGCTGGTGGGGTGGGGTGGGGTGTGGCGTGGAGTGGCGGGTTGTGTCATCCGGACTAAGCGCAGTTGCGTTGAGTGTTGTCCAAAAGCGCAGTCCAATTATTTAGCTGTCTGTTTAAGTGATGACTTGCACACCAGCACAACCAACAACAACAACAACAACATTTTGATAGATCTTTTTATGGAACTTTTTACAAAAAAAAGGAAGACATGCTAAATGTTTAATGCACAAATTCGAGTTAATTGTTTGTAAAAGTGGGATTATTTAATTGCTCGATAAATTTTAAATGCGCCGTGATAATAAACTGTAATAATATAATATATATTTTAAATAAAATAAAACTATTGGTTTAATAATAACAGAAGAAAAAGAAGAATATATAAAATATTAAAAAAATTATAAAAATTGAAATTGAAAAATATTTGAAAAAAATATATAATATACATTATATTATAAAAAATAAAAAAATATAATAAAATAATAATAAAAAAAATTAAATAAAAAAAATTATAAAAATAAATAATACTTTAATAAAAAAATAAGAATTATAATAACATACTAATAAAATAATAATAAAAAAATTATAAAAATAAATAATTGCATAATAATATTAAAATAAAATATAAAAATAAAAATACAATAATAAAATAATACAAAAAAAAAATTCTAAAAACAAAAACTTTTATAAAATAATAGTAAAAACATTTTTACATAAATTTGTGTATTTTTGGTACTGTTGTTTTGTTAAAATTTTTTTTTTCTATTATTATTTTCTGACATGTTAAATTTTTGTTTTTTTTGTTGTTGTTGTTATTTTATTGCAATTAATTGTTTGTTTGATTTATATTTTTGCTCACAGTTGATTAAATTTTATCGCTTGAAGCATTTATTCTGTAAATGACTTAATTATTTGTGATAAAGTTTTATATTTTTATTATTTATAAAAACGACATTTTCTACTTGTTTATTGTTGTTGTTTTTTCTTGCTGTTGTACACTTGTTTGTTGTATGTATGTATATAAATAAAAAGTGTCATGTCAATTGCGCTTTTTGTTGTTGTTGCCTGCAAATATTTATATTTTTTCGCGCGTTTTTGAGGCGTTTTTTTGTATAACGAACGCGATTTCTATGGCCATGAATATTCGAGAATTTGAAGACAAATTTCCAACTATTTTGCGTATTTAAAACGCTTACGGAGCTTTATAAAATGCATAATTGTTGTTGTGCAATGAAATTGATGCGTTTTACAAAAAAAATAAATAAATACAAAATAAAATAACAAATGTTAAAATGATTTGGGATCGCCAAAAGTCAAATGCTTACCCAAAAAAATAAACAAAAAATTCTAAATAATTAATAAATAAATAAAAATTGTATAAAATAAATCAATAACAATAATAATACAAATAAATTTCAGTTGCAATAATGTTCTTTCAACAAATGTCATTTAATATATTCTAACTGTTTCTCACTCACACACTCTTCTATAGCGCTCTCTGGCTATGAAATTAATGCCGTTAGGCTTGTAATTATGAGCAGCATTATTACATTTTTGTTGTATATTAATTTGAATTATTGTTTGTATTTGCATCTGAATTTGTATCTGCAACTGCCATCAGCATCATTATTGTCAATCATACATCATTACACCTTTGCATTTGCATTTGCACTTGTATTTAAATATTTATATGCATAATTTTGCAATTTGTTGCTTTAATATTTGTTTACATAAATATTTATATAATTTTTTGTTTTATTTTATTTTTGTTCAAAAAACATAGTTTTTTTTTTGTTAATTTTTTGGCCAAGCAAACTCAGACTTTCCAGCTCAGCAAGCGCCCATTTTGTTAGGTTCCTCATGCCGCACACTAATTCGGCTCATGGGAAACAAAGAGTAAACTTTACATAGAGTGGAAAACGAACACTCAAATGGACGGACGATTCTGGCAACATTGCTTCGTCCAAACGGAATTTTTTAGGAGTTTATTTTTCAATCTATAGATTCCTCATTGCATGAGTTCAACTAACCCAACTCTTCTCCGCTACTCTCTGCGCTTCATGCATTTTGTCTTCGTAATTCATTTGAAGAACATTTAAACAGATTAACAAAAAAAAAAATAATAATAAATAAACGAAATTCTAAAATGATATTTAACAATATTAATGCCGATAATGACGCTAATGACATTAATGAAGTTGTCCGTTCGCGTTGTTAATGCCGTGAGTTGCTTGTGTGACTTTTCGCACAATAATCGACATTATCATTAACATCATCATCGTCGTCGTCGTCGTTTGGCAAATTATCAACGAATTTACAATTTAATAGATTTTTTTTTTGTTTTGTAAATTGTTTTATAACAATTTTTCTACATTAAATATTATATTACTTTCGAATTATTATAATTTACGTTGGCATATTTTTGTTGTTGTTGTCTTTTGTTTAGTTTTATTTAATGCCATTTCGTTTATTATTTTTTATATGTGTCGTTTTTTATCGCTCTTTTTGCTAATTTATTTTTATTAAATTTACTTGTTATTTATTGTTTTTTTTGTTGTCATTTATTATTATTATTATTATTTGGCGTGTTGTAAATTTCAATTGAAATGTGCAAAACATGTAAACTTATTACAAATTTTATCAATAATCATAAATGAATTTATATTTAAGCCAATTAAGTGATTTTTTTGTGTACGCTTTTGCCCTCCAGAGAGGCTTTCATGTGAGCAAAGGCTTAAGCTGATAGTAATGAATTGCACCTCCATCAGCGTTCTTAACTTGTATCTTTTGAAGTGTTTCTAATATCGCCTCTGCGAAGCTCAGGATCCGACTCCCAATTGAACTAATCTTGGCTCTCCCATGAGTGAAAGATTACAAGTCTTAATGTTTTATACAAGTTCTTCAAAGCACTTGGCTTAAGACTCTCCTGTCCACAGAAAACACTTCGTATATCTTTGAGATATATTATCATATGAGTTGTAGGAGCCATTAGCATCGTCTTGTAGATTGTGACTTAGTATTTTTGGTTGACTAAATGGCACTTTTGGCAGAATTACTCATGAAGTAGAAAAAAATCATTTCGGGCGCGTTCCGAATGACAAAATGTTTAAAGATGAAACATAATAAATAGAAATGGAAATTAATAATTAATTAGGAGCTATCCCAAAAGGCAGGACCGACTCATGGTATGGTTTTATTTTTTTTTTCATGTGTTAAAATTTTTAAAATAAAATTTAAATGTTTTAAATACTTTTGTGAGAATAATTTGTGAAAAACCAAGGAGCATGTTACTCAAAACTCAATTTGGAAGTTATTGTTGAATATGTTGAAGTGAAAAATAAACAAATATAACCGAATAAGTTACTAAAATGTGCTCAATACGAAAATGTACAAAAATCGTGGTCGCGTCTTTGATTGTTGTTTCGGGCGTTTTGATTGGTTTCTGTGTGCCGCATGTGAGAACTTATCCCATGCACCAGCAGCCGGAAGAGCAGCAACACCAACAACTGCAGCAACAGCAGCAAGATGATGACATGGCGCATTACTTCAGCGATAGCGCAGGCAGAGGGGCAAGGGATGCCTTGGGTGGGTCATATTATAACGGTGCAAACGATGGGCGTGTGTGCATGCCCAGGTCGGTGGCTCATGGCAAATCTCTGCCGCGTCGTTGGAACAAAGGCAAGGCTATTTTTTGTAGTGGTTGTTGTTGTTGTTGTTGTTTTCTATTAACTAAGCCAACTAAAAGTAGATGAGAATACCAAAAAGGCGCTAAGGGAGATGATGTTGGGTGATCAATTGGAGGCTGGCGAAGTGGATGAGCCGAATCATCATGGCGTGGCCAAGCTGAGCGATGATGAAGGCAGCGAGTCGGATTTCTATACGAGCCGCTCTCTGCCGAGCAAAGTGGCACGGCAGAGACGTGTGCATGCCAAGCGCATGGAGGAGAACGCAAGGACCCAGCAAATGGACGACGATCCCGGACGTAATGGCAATGACCGGCGGCTTGGTAGCGACACAAATTCTATTTTGTAGATTACATTTTGCTAAATTTGCGTTTCCCAATGCCGGCGTTCGGCGTTCATAGGTAAGAACTACGGCTGTTGCACTGAGCCCGAGATGGATGCCATCGATGAGATGACGAGCGGTGTGCCGCCGTGCACGAAGCTCAAGTGCTACACCAAGAAACGGCCGAGCGAGCGGGAGTTTGTGCTCAAGGATTACTGGCGGCTGGCCAAGCGTGACGATGCCAAGGACAAGGACACCGCCGAGGAGCACAACGAACGCCGCAACACCAACAGCAACACCCACAGCAACACGCACAGCAGCACACTCAGCAACAGCCACAGCAAGTATGAGCGACAACACGGCGGTAGCATGGACAATGAGGACGCAGCAGTCAGTGGGCGTGGCAGTCCGATTGCGGGCTCTGCTTCCGGCGCAAATGGTGGCGTCAAGGCGGCAGTCATCGGTGGTAGCAGCGGTGGTAGTGGGGGCGGTAGCGGTGGCGGGTCGAGCGCCTACAATGGCCATCAGATTGATAATGTGAATTACGTGATGACGGCCGCCGATGATGAGCATTATCGCATTATCAAGAAGGAGCTGCGCAACATGGAGCGCGAGCAGGAGCAACACTACGCCGAGCTGCGTGAGCAGTTGCGTGAACTGGAGGAGTATTCGGCACGTTGCAGCGCCAGTGGCAGCGATGACAATGCCGAGGGTGCGGAGAGCGTGGAGAGCGTCGAGAATGCACGGCATGATGTGGTGCTGCAGCCGCAGGATCAACGCATGGCCGCGCTGGTGCAAGAGACGCTCAGTCAGCATGAGGCGTTTGTGCCCAGGGCCGCCATGGATATGACAGTTGAGGCGGGCGGTGTGCCGCGGGGCGTGCGACGCAATCACTATCGTAATCATGATCATGACGGTGAAGGCATTGAGGCGGAGGTTTTCGACTATGAGCAACATGAACGGCCAGTGACGGCTGTGGAGCATGAGGATGGCGATGAGTACGATGACCCTATGTATCAGAAGATTTCGCATATATTCAAGCGGCACAATGGAATGATGATGACAATGGGCGGCGGCGGCGGGGGAGGCGGTGTTGGTGGCGGCACGGGCAGCTCATGCAACAGTTGTGGCGGCAGCGGTGGCGGCGGCAGTCGCACTGGTGGTGGCACTGGTGGTGGCAATGGTGGTGGAAATGGAGGTGGCAATGGAGGTGGCAATGGAGGTGGCAAAGGCAGTGGCACTGGCGGTGGTGTTGGTGGTGGCAGTCGTGGTGGTCTTGATGGTTGTGGACCGCCACGTGGCGATCCTTGTGCTAATCGCAACGTCAGCACGGGACGTGGCTGTGGCACGAGCAGCGGTCCAAGCGGCGGCAATACCTGTGGCAGTGGCAGCCGTACTGGCACCGGCAGTGGCGGCAGTGGGGGTAGTGGCACTGGCAGTGGCGGCGGCGTCAGTGGCTTCGCGGAAATGACGACTGAGCACACGCAGACCGCAAAGGAAGCCTTGCTTACCCATAGTTTTGCCATCAATAGCGCTGTGCGCAATGCCGTGAGTAACAGTAATTTCGACGCGCGTGCGAAAGCCGCCAAGGACAAGTCGGCCGGTGGCCAAGCCAGCGGCGCACAACAATCAGCAGCACCAGCAACAACAACAAGTCTCTTGAGCAAACGTAATGCCATGAAGACCAAATTGGAGTCGGAATTGTTGAAGGAGCATGCGCTTGACATGGCCAAAAGTACCGTTAGTGCAACGAATACCGGCGATCTATTCCGTTTCCTCAAAGCTTATACCATCAAACTGAAGTCGGAGATGAATACGGGCGATGGCGGCGCCGATCAGCTGTCCGCCTCAGCCAGAAAATTACATGCACCTAGCGAAACAGATCTGCTACAAACGGCCTCAGCCTCGGCTTTAGGCTCAAGCTCAGCCTCAGGCTCAGCCTCATCTTCAGTCGGCACAGGCGATGATAATCAAATCGATACGGCAATCGGAACAAATGAACATGTTGATACATTCTTTGAGCCCATGGATCTCAGTATGAGCGACTATCGTGTGCCCTTATCCTATGCGCCACAACAGCAACAACAACAACACCTTCATGAACAGAACTTATAAGTTGTACAGTAACTAATACTCATGTCTTATTATAGACAATTATCAGGTTGAAACTACCATTTTGGCAGTTTCGGAATAGAAGAAGAGCGAAGTGAAGAACTTGAAAATTATAAGTTTCGGAATGGAAGAGTTGTGAAGATCTTGAATATGATAAATAAGCTTCAGAATAGCAGAGAAATAAAGTTCTTGAAAATGCCGAAACAGTTTTCAGAGTAGAAAAGAAACGAAGATCTTGAAAATGACAAATAAGTTTGGCAAGGAAATGCGACGTTAGTTGAGACTGAGTTTAATTGATGGAACTCTTGTATATATTTTGGATATGTTGACAAGTCTGAAGTATAGAAAGTTCAACTAATTTTAAATTAATTTCGATTTTATGTGATTTTTTTACCAACAACTTCAAACTTATATTTTGTGTTCAATTTGTTTTTTATATAACATTTAAGATTTTCTATTTTTTGTATTTTAATGATGTATAAAAATTTTAATAAAAAAAGAATTAAAAAATGAAATTTTTTATGCATTTTTTTTTTAATCAAAAAAAGTCATTTTTTTCTAGAACAGCTTTGATCTTTCCTCTGCTGTTTTCTTTCTTTGTACATAATCTCGCCGTCAAATATAATCATAAATACAAACAATAAATAAATCAAACTCTTCTACAACATGTTTGTTTGTTTATTTATTAATATTATTTTGTTGTTGTTGTTGTGCACAATAACAATTAAAGCGTTTAATTTTTATGTTGCTTGGTTTGTTTTTCAATATGAAAAATATCAGAAAAAAAAAACCAAATGTCATGAGCATTCGTGATTGTGTCTTATCAGTGTCAAATTTCACTTGTCATTTACGCGGCGCTGCTAAAGTACAACAGCGACAACAACAACAACAACAATAAGTAAAACATTTTTCAATGCTATCAAATAAAAAAGAAATCGTTCGGTCAAAAGTTCAATGCACATAATTCACAGCAAATGAAAGCACATGAAAGAAATAACAACAACAACAAAAACACCACTCTAACTAAGTATAAGAACAAGCATGTGCACGAAAAAAATATTGTCACAAGTGATAAGCATAGCGCAATAACAACAACAACAACAGCAACAACCACAATAGCAATAACAGAAAAATGTTAAAGAGCGAAATTTTACAGCTAAGTTGATGCTGCGCTCATTACTTTGTCTTTGTCTTTGTTTTTGTTTTTGCCTTTGCATTTTACACATGCATTTGACGTTGTCGTTGTTGTTGTTGTTGTTAGTATTGTTGTGCTTGGCGCTGTCATTGCCTGTCAGTTATAAGAAGAAGCATAGGCAGCAAATGATTCATGTTCGTTATGCATTTGTATTGTTGTGTATTATTAGTGTTGTTGTTGTTGTTGTTGTTGGTTAATTCTCCCTACCGAATTCAGTTGCATAATTGTTATGTCTTAATGTATCATTTCGTTTCGTTTCGTTTTAGTTTTTATTGTTTGTTTGTTTGTTGTATTTGCGTATTTTAAAGGCTCTCATTTTACAGCGTGATAAGTTATATTCACGCACGCACGCACGGACGCATGCACGCACGCTCAACCGATTGATAATAATTTCCCACACAGCTGCTCATGTTGGCGCCACCAGTTAAGGCTCTGCTGTCCAACCGTACGTCCGTCCGTACGTCCAACCATCCATCCCGACTAATGATGATGATGAGTTATCCTCGCGTCTTGCACTCGCACTCGCTTTCTCTTTCATTATGTTTCTAATATAAGCTGTCTCGCTCATACACTTGTCTTTGGCATGCTTTGTATTTTGTGTGCCTTTTGTCTGCGCTCTTTTTTTTCTTTTTTTGTGTTTTTTTTTTGGTGGGCGTTAACCGCATAACTGACTGACTGACAAACGGACGGACGGCTGGCTGGCCGGACTGGCTTGGTTGTTAAGGCAGTCAGAGACGCCAGTGTTGTGTCTGGCTTCGTCCTTTTGTGTCCAACAATTTGTGTGCCCATTTTGCAGGCAGTTTATCATGCGCTCTCCATCATGTTAATCATAATGTTGATCATGATCTTGTTGATCGATGCTAACAAGCTGTATATATATATGTATATATATGTATGTCTGTATAGTCCTCATAAATTGTTTTATTTAAAGATACTTGGCAACTTTTATATGCCTCTGTGTGTGTCTGTGTGTGCGTGTGTGTGTGTGTTGGCACTCGTCGTGTTCGCTGTTCAGTTTATTGGTTTAACTAATTTGTGCTTAAAATGCGCAAATAAAAAATAAAATACAAAAAGAAAAAAAAAACTTTACTTTTCAACTTCAACTTTTGGCCACCTTCAATTCCTTTATAATTAAGCGTTTTATGTCTTGCAGCTGCGTGTCTGTCTGACTGCTGCTGCTTTTGCTGCTTCTTCTGCTGCTTCTTCTTCTTCTTCTTCTTTATAGTTTACTGTTTTGCTGTTTCGCGTCTTCAGCTTTTTTGCATTTATAAATTTGTCAAATAAATTCTCATGATATGCAAAGTGAAATTATTGCACAACAATTGTTTTACAATTGCATTGCAGTCTTCTTCTTCTTACTAATAAAAATAAAAACGCCAAAGAAATAAAATTCAAATTAAGCATGCGAAAGGCACAATGTGTGCGAGCGAGCGCGCGAGAGAGACAGCTGTCGTCAGATAAAGAGCGATAACTCAACGCAAATGTCCAAATGTGCAGCAACTCTGCAATGCAAATTCACACACACACACACACACATGCACATGCACATGCACACATGCACAATCGATTTTCGACTTTTATTGGGGATGTTGTGCTTGAATTCCAGGCATGCATTAATCGCTTTGGGTTTCACTTTTATATCATTTGGGGTTGCAAACAAGCATACAACAACAACAACAACAACAAATAAACATGCAAAAAAAATGTAGAAAGAGCGCAAAAAAAGAGAAACGTAAACGATTTGAGCGTTGACAAAGTTCTGCTTGTGAAGATTAATGCCGAATTCACAACAATTTTGCTGTCAAACGAACTGTCAACAAAGACGCGTTTTGTGGCCAACAGAAGGGCAAGAAGAGGCAGAAGAAGCAGAGGCAGCAACAGAAGATCAAGCGGAAGAACATGCATTGCAATACAAAGTTGACTAAGTGAGTTAAAAACAGACAGAGGGACAGACCGATGGACAGACATGGCAGGTGCGACTTTAATCCTCGCCTCTCATCTTTTTATCGGCAGTCAAGTCAAGTCATGTGAAGTGAACTCAACTCAAGTCAAGTCAAGTGAAGTCGTCCTGTGTTGTCTTTTGTCAACGCTTCTTGACACACAAACAGACTTTTCCGAAAAAATTAAAAACAACAAATATGCCGGCAACTGCTGCCGTTTTTCGCTCAAGCCATGTTTTTGTTGTTATTTTTATTTATTTATATTTTTTTTCTTATTTTTTTTTTGGTTGGTCGGTTTTGTTGTCTCGATCAGAATCAACAAAATACTTTTGTTGTCGTGTACATGCGAAGTGAAGTGCTGTGCGGTGCGGTGAGGTGAGGTGTGGCAAAGTGTCTTCATCATCAGTTTGAAAGGCGCTGAGCGTCTTAAACATTATTGTCTCCTTTTCATCTGTTGTCTTTGACGACATTTCGATCATGGAAATCAACCTGCTGCCGCACTGCTGATTGAATATCTGATAATGCATTGACGCGTCTATGGCAGTCGTAGTCGTAGTAGAGATAGAAGAAGAAGCGGCAGTGGCAGCGGCAGCGGCTGGGTAGGAAGTGTGTGCGCGGTGCGTGCCGCGAAATAGATGAGCAACGAAGCCAAGTTGGTAGCGATTAATAGCGTTGATATGCTGATTGTTATGATACCAAGACAGATAGGATAAGAGGCAATGACAGGTTGATTTGAAATGGCAGGAAAAACACACGGGGTTGGCAGTTAGAGGCGCGTAAAGAGATTGCGAAAGAGGGACAGAGGGATTGGGAGGGAGAGGGGGATTGAGAGAAGAATTGGGAGGGATTAAGAGAGTGATGGAGAAAGAGGCGGGAGGAAAGAAGTACCGGAGACAGAAACAATAAGACTTGTAGAAGGAGGTCATAGAAATTAGAGAATATGAGGGAAAGAGGGATTGGGATGGAGAAAAGGATTGAGAGAGATTTAGTGAGATTGAGGGATTGAGAGAGATTGAGGGATTGAGAGAGAGATGGAGAAGGACAGGGGTAGAGAGAGGTAGCGGAAACAAAAGCAATAAGACTTGTAGAAGGAGGACAATGAAATTAGAGAAATTGAGGGAAAGAGGGAGTAAGGAAGTGAGAGGCGACAATAGAGATCCAAGGAAGTATAGAGTGAAAAATTGAGCTTATTTGCAGCACATAAGAAGTGAGCGAAAGAAAGTTAAGAGAGAAAGAAAGTAAAGAGCGAAAGAAAGTAAAAAGGGAATGAAAAGAGAAATAAGTCAAGTCAAAAGTGGAGCACGTGGCAGAGGAACAAATAAGAAGAGATGAAATACAGAGAGACATAAAGGGAGAGGAAGGGAGAAGTAGCGAGAGCTGAAGAGAAGAAGAGAGATAGGTCTCCTGACAGAGATGTCGGAAAGTAGAAAGAGGCAAAGGGCATGTTAGGGGTATTGTAAGGGGAGCAAGAGAGGGCGAGAGAGACTAAGAAAGTCGTCAAGATGGAAAGTTAGAAATAGAAGGAGTTAAGGAAAGCAAAGCATTTCATTCAACACCTCGAATCAATGCACTTCACTCAATGAAATCTAAGACACTTGAAACTCAACTCTCGCCCGCCACTCGCCCTCTCCGCTGCTCATCTCAACACAACACCCAACTCATGCCGCAATACAACGGATGATGCCTCATAAAGCCCCCAATCGCCTTAACCCGCCAAACCGGGGGCAACCCACCATATTTGACACGCACGCACAACAACAACAACAACAAAATGCCTCACAAGATTTGCGCCTTCGCGGCCTAATTAGACTTAATTATGCGGCGATTGCTGACAACACTGAAACACTTTTACCAACAACTCTTTTTCTTGTTGGCTTTTTTTGTCGGTTTCCCGCCGTTTTTTAAGGCTTCTACTTTTTAATGCAACTTTGGTGCAATAAAAGCAAAATGTCAAAATGGCAATAAGAAGAAGCACACTGAAATAAATGTGCAGAAAAACCCAGCAAAGAAGTGCGAGAGAAAGAGAGAGAGGGAGAGAGAGAGGAGTGCGGCAGTGAAACGCCTGAGAATGTTTATTTTGTGTGCGTTTTTTTACAAGCTGCGAATTAAGCGGCAGCAAAGTGGCCAACACACACACGCACACACACACACACACAGAGAGAGAGACAACAAAGCAAGCCAAAATGAAATTAGCCCAAGAAAAAGACGCTGAGCGCCAAAGAAGTGTCGATCAAGGTAACAAGCTGCCAGGCAAAAAAGGCGTTTGGCTAAAACAAACAAAATCAGGCAGAAGCAGCAGAACGATGACGATGACGATGATGGTGATGATGATGATGATCAACTTGTTGATGGCTATAATGATGACTCCTTCAACTTGTGTTCGGCTTGTTGTCTACAATGTGTTCTCGTACCACAAAAAGCCGAGACTTCTCTCAACTCCACTCAACTCCACTCCACTCCACTCCACTCCACTCCACTCCACTCAATATGTCTTTACTTTTACTTTGGCCTGTGACTTGGACTGCGACTGCGCTTGTGACTTTGGCTTTGGCTTATGGCCAAGAAGGTGCAAGTTTTACACATAACGATTTGCAACAACCACGACAATGCCAACAACAACAACAACAGCAACAACGACGACTTCTTG
The DNA here is from genome assembly GCA_037044515.1 of Phortica magna. NCBI lineage: Eukaryota > Metazoa > Arthropoda > Insecta > Diptera > Drosophilidae > Phortica > Phortica magna. The sequence goes on from JBAMBP010001257.1 coordinate 64,544, forward strand.
GACTACTAAGCTGATGACGATGACGACGATGATGATGATGATTCAACATAAACGAGAGCAAATCGTTTTGTTGTAGCAAGGCTGCTGGCTCTGGCTCTGCTGTGACTGTGGCTTGTGGCTGTTGGCTGTACGGGCGGTGTGGTGTGGTGTGGTGTGGCAAGCAGTTGTTGCAATCAGAGTCTCGCTTTAGATTTGTTACCACGTTTTCTGAAAAGTTGTGCAAAAGATTTGCGCGTGTGGTGGCCCGATTTGTTTCTTCGTTGTGTTTTGTTGTTGCTGTTGTTGTTGTTGTTGTCTTTTATACAAGACTGTCGTCGTTTGTCTGTCCAATGTCTGTCCGATGTCTGTCCTGCCTGCCTGCCTGCCTGCCTTTTGGTCAAGAAGTTAGCACAAAACTGTGCTTCATTTGGCTTGTAGCAAAAAGCGCATCGATCATCAACGGCTGCACAGCATCAACTCTGGCTCTGGCTCTGTCTCTGGCTGAGGCTGAGGCTGAGGCGACTGGGGCTAAGGTAACTGGGGCGACTGGTGCTGAGGCGGCGACGGCAGCGTCAATGATCATGTTTGGCTCCAGTTGGCTTGCCTGCCTTGCGGCGCGTCATTCGAGCGGCCCTTCGAACCGAACGCTCCGCTGGCCACCTGTTAGGACGCTTTGCCTGTGCACGTAAGTAACATTGGCAACAACACGGCTATAACAAGCTGCCAACAACTGGCGCCAAGTGCTCAATAATGTTAACGAGCTATTCAGTTAAGACAAACAAACAAACAGACAGACAGACGGACATGAGAAACTACAGACAGACAGAGAGACAGACAGACAGAGAGACAGTGAGACAATGAAGCGCAGACAGAAGAGATGAATGCGAATTGCGACTGATGGTTGTTGTTCCTGCTGTTGTTGTTGTTGTTGTTGCTGCAATGAGGCAAAAAATCGCAACAAAACGCATACGCCCCAAAAAACAACAACAACACCAACAACAAGAAGGAGCAGACATCGCACGAGTAGTGAGAAAAGAAGCATGACGTGACGTGTGTGTAAGAAAGCTGCCTTCATATGAGTTATAAGCATCATATTTATATTTCGGGGAATGCAAAAAAACAAAAAAAACTAAGAAAAAAAAGAAGCACTAATTTTGCGCAAGCTTAGTTTGTACAAAGTATGCATGGTTTGGCCAAATGAAAAACTTGTCAAAGACACAAATTCCACAAAATATTAAAAACTTGACGTGAGAATCAATCGAAGTGCACTTCATTTTAAAGACTGTTGAATTCGCCGTGTGTTGGCCAGGATACGCCGCCGCAGATTAATGCGATTTGCATGGTAACAGATATAGTAATCAAGCCACTGGCATAGTAATGTGCGCCTAAGCACATAAGCAACGATCCAAACTATGGGCTGAGCGTCGGATCAACGGTTTTATATAAAAATCTATTATCACTTACTACAACTCTCTCTCTCTCTATCGCTGTCTCACTCTCCAATTTTAATTAACACCCGCTAAACCTTTCACCATGTAATCACGCCTTATGACAGTTCGACAGTTTCACTTTACGTTTTGTATTTTCATTTTAATGCAACAAAAACTTGCTTGCGGGCTTTAAAAATTTTGTGAGCGCTTACTAAATAGAAACATCCAAGCAGTCCCACCAAACATTTGCCATGCTTTATAGCCAAAAAAATACGCTGCAACGTCATATATATAAATATATATATATATATACATGGTATAAGCGCGAGTACGCTCACTTGGCGGGCTTTGGCTTGGGGGCGCTTGACTTGCTTCATTTATTTTGCTGCTGTTGTTGTTGTTGTTGTTGTTGTTTTTATTTGATCATATTACCCAGCGTCGTTTTTTTTATAGTAGAAGAGGAGGCATGTTTTGTTGGGTTTGTTTTTTGTTTTTTTTTTGTTGTTGTTGTCGACATTTTTAGCCCATGATGTTTTTGGTCTTCTGCACGTTTGTCCATCATTTGGTCGCGTCTCGTCTCGTCACTGATCGCTGTGTGTGTGTGTGTGTGGTGTGTGTGTGTCTCAGAGGCACATCAACGCTGCAACATGTTGACGATGATGATGATGATGTTGTGGTCGTGGCATTTCATCGCTTGATGATGATCTGTGAACATGCACAGACATAAGGAAGAACGTTCGTTAAATTTGATTCATGAGTCTGCTAAGTCTGATGATGAGCGAAAGACGTCGCTTGCTTGATGATGATGCTGCTGCTGCTGCTGCTGATGATGATGATGATGGCTCGCTTGCTTGCTTGCTTGCTGGCCTCTGTCTTTGGCCAAAGTTTCAGTTTGTATGCATGCATGGTCAGAGCGATTGAGTGATTGCTACTTAAAGTTATAATTTTCATATTTGTGCGATGGCAAGCATGATGTTTGTTTTATTTGTTGTTGTTGTGTGTGCCTTTTTTAAGGGCGCTCGTTATATGATGGGTGGCTACACGCTCGCACTTGGTGAGCGCCACACAAACGACGTCATTTTCATTCTCGTCCTCATCGTCGTCGTCGTCGTCGTTGCTAAGCAGTATTATCATCATCATTGCTGCAAACCGTTGACTGCCAACTATAATTTTCGAGTTTGCACGTTTGTAAGTTTTTGCGCCACCAACAACGTGTGCTCTGGCCAGCGCCTGCAGACCCAGCAGACCCATCAGACCCACCGAGACTCATTCAGAACGCCAGTCAGCCAGCCAGCCAGCATCAGAGACAGAGACAGACCTGAGCCCTTCGTGCCTGAACCAATTTCAATTTTCTGCTGCGGCTGTCCGTCTGTCTCTCTGTCTGTCCGTTGTAGTTGCATCAAGTTAAATAAAGGCAAAGAAACTTGTTCGTGAAATTTAAATTCTGAAATTGTTGTTGTTGTTGTTGTTGTAGTTGGTTTTGGGGCCACGTTTCCAAAGTCAATTTGGCGCTTGGCGCCACATGATAACCGAAAAAGGCTGTCCAGCCAAACAGCTTAGTTAGTGCGCTCCGAGCATGCGCGTACTCGTCATTCATTGCCGCTGCTGCTGTCGACGCCGACGTCACTCGTTACTTTGCACTGCTCTGCTTGTTCGCTGATAATGATGATTGTGGTCAGTCGATCGGTCGGTCGATCGCTGGTCTGCTGAGGCAATTGAAGACAGTGAAGGCGGCAGCGTTCGTTCATTCGCAATTTGATTAATGTTTTATTTTATTTCATTTGCACAAGCGTATAATAATCCTTGTGTTTGAGATAATGTTACAATAATCATTTTCAACTGCAGTTATGCGCGCCATCTCGCTCGCACTCGCACACTCTTACATTGCACATTTTATGCATTTTTCAGTGTTTGTTTTTTATTTTTTGGTTTTTTTTTTGAAATTTATTGATTTATTTGCCATACTCATTTTTGTTATTTGTTTGTTTTTTTTATTATTATTACAGACAAATGTTTCCACAAATGAAATTTCGTGTTTCGGGCTTGGATGCAAAGGCCAAATATATTTTGCTACTGGACATTGTTGCGGCGGATGATTATCGTTATAAGTTTCATAATAGGTAAGTGACCGTAGTCTACCGTATTATGTTATTTGTCGTAAATGTCAAAAAAAAACTTTCAAAAAATTTCAGAAAATTTATATCCAAAATTTTATATTAATTTTAATTTTACAGTCGTTGGATGGTCGCTGGTAAGGCGGACCCGGAAATGCCAAAACGCATGTATATCCATCCCGATTCACCCACAACGGGTGAACAGTGGATGCAGAAAGTCGTCTCATTTCACAAATTAAAATTGACCAACAATATTAGTGATAAACATGGATTTGTAAGTACTGTACGTCTTCTTTGTTATCCGAACTAGTTGTTTAAGTGCATATGCGAATCTTAAAACCGATCACAAAAGTACCCTTTTCAAAACAAGAAGAAAAAAGAAAAAAAAAATTTAACAAAACTAAACGAAATTACAAAAATACAACGAATATTAGCACAAAGACAAATGACAGAAATAAAAGTGAGCGCCGTTGAAAGGTAATAAACGGCGGCTCATTTGACTTTGACTACACGGTATATGTCATTTTGAATATTGCAAACGCGCATGTTGCAATAACAAACCGCCGTAACATAAAACACTTTGAAAATAAAATCAAATGTCTTCACAAATAAATGAAAACTGTAATGGAAAATGAGAGAAGGAATAAATCACTTAATTTTATCATGTCATTTTAAATATTGCAAACGCGCATGTTGCGATAACAAACAAGCGCAACAAATGTCATGACAAATAAATGAAAACTGTAATGCAAAATGGAAGAAGGAACAAATCACGCGTAATCTTACAATAAAAAGCCTTGAGAAGAATTAAGGCTGATGAGTTATAATTAACAGCTTTTAGAGAAATATGACAAAAGAATTTGTTAATGAGGTGTTCGGAAATTTAGAAAATTTATATATGAGTTATAGCGATAGATTATATGAAAGCTTTCAATAACATGTGTGTCGATAGTAGCAAATTTTATAGGAATCATGAAATAATATATGCAAGAAGGTGCTCTCATGTGATGGATTGAAAAAATTCGATTTTTTTCAACAGTACTTCAAACTTAAAAGGCTTTTTCTTATAACTCGAGATCGACACGACTGAGTATCATCCCATAAAGCCAGTGACTTTTTTGCTTTTAATTGATAGTTGATAATTTATTTCTTATCATGACTTCCTTTTTAACGCTCTGCGTTGGCACACTTGAGTAAATGTGCGAGCGTCAAGATTATCACAAATTCTCACACGCTAAGCTGTGCAATATTTCCATGCAATAGGACATTGTCATTAGGCGCGGGCTTGCATAAACGTGCCGACGCCGCCGCCGCCGCCGCCGCCACTGGCACTGGCACTGCCTGAGCAATGCACACGCAATGCAATGTCAAATGTTCGATATGAGAGCGGCTGAAACAAATGCAATCACACTACCGTTTCCTCTTTAACGTTGACTGTGACGCTGACTGTGCCTGTGTGCCTGTGTGTGTGTGTGTGCCTATGATTGTGACGGTGATTGTGCCTGCGTCTGTAACGGTGATCACAGCGGCTTTTAATTTCGCCTGGTGGCTTCGTTTGTGTTTCTGTTTGTCTTTTGTCGCAATGCCGCAGCATTGCATTTGACCGTGTCTCTCGCACTCTCTCTCTCTTCTGCGCAGCGCTGCTTTGCTCTCGCATGCTTAACTTTGATCTGTGCCGACGTCGTTGACTTTTTTTTCTTCTTCACGCACACGAACCACACATAAACACATGAAAACAGCGCTTGCTTGCTTTATTTCTTGTTTGTTGTTGTTGTTGTTTTTTTTTTGCGCTCTTTCATGCTTTTTAAAGGCTTAAATACGCAAATTCATTTATTGATGATCGCCAATAAGCTGATCTGCTACTCTTTAATGATCATAATCATGTACATATGATCATCAAAATGACGATAGCATTGATGTTGTGCTGCTGCTGCTGCTGTTGTTGTTGTTGTTGTCGACATTGGCGGCGGCGGCGGCGTTTGCTTATGATCTTTCTCTCTCGCTCACTGATGCGCTTGCGCCGTTGTTGCTTTTCACTTTACTGCGATAACAAACACCCAAACAACCTCACCTCACCGCACCTCATCATGCCAATGCCGCCAACACTTGTCTGCTTCCTGTGTGTGTGTGTGTGTGTGTGTTTTGCTACTAGAGCGAACTTAGTCATTTGGGCTTTTTGTTTTTGTTTTTTCTAGCTTGTATTCGCCACAGCCACCCGTTGCTTTAGCGCGCTATAACTTCCTTTTGCTGCAAATGCCGCCATCGGCGCTTTTCATTACGCGCCATCAACAATTGCCTGCAGTTAATGTTGTTTTTAACACACTGTGCGTGTGTGTGTGTGTGTGTGTATATGTGTGTGTGTGTGTGCAATGCATTTGCATGCAACATAAATCGCTGAATTGGCGCAGTCGTCGCCATTTGCCAGCACCAGCAACATCACCATTGCCGTCGCTCCTGGTGCCGCTGCCGCCGCCGCCTCTGCTGTTGTCTCTGCCACCAATTCTGCCGCTGCTGTGGTCGCCTGCGTGGGCACTAAGTAGCTTGTGTTGGCCATTAATTTTCGCGCAGTTCAATTGAAAAATGCCGCCACAGTTTGTTCTTGTTGTTGTTGTTGTTGTTGTTGTTGGCTTTTTACTTTTTTATTATTATTATTATTTTACAGGCCCACCAACTAAGCAAGACACAAACCAACAAGAGCAACAACAACAACAACAACAACAACAACAAGACGTACGACGTCGTTGCTTTGCTAAACGCTGCGGGTGTTCTACTTGTTGCCCCATGCCCCCTGCGTTTGCCCCCCTTATGCTACATGCGCTATGCTCACTTCATGTTGCAGGCGTGTAATTGAAACGAACGATCAGCGAGTGGGCGTGGTTGAGCTTCAACGTTTAGTTAACGTTTGTCTGTCCAACGATCTGTCGGTCGGTCTGTCTCGAGTTAAGTTGCTTAGTTAGTTACTAAAATAAACGTTTGCTTTTTAATAGTTGTGCTTTATTGCTTCAAGTGCACTTAAATCAGAACACAACTCAGTAACATTCGTTCGAAGTTCTTGCAAGAATTCTTCACTTTACTTAAGATAAAACTTTATACACACATGGTTTTTCCAATTCTGCACTTAGGACATATTAAGATCAAAGATTTTAAGCGCATTTCTCACAAATCAACTTCACAAAATTTAAGAATACCGAACGTCTGCATTGAGACCAGTCTTAATTTAATTGTCTTATCGTTAAATGTTTCTTATTAGCATATTTTTCCAGCGCTTGAACTATCAGTCTTAGAATTGTATCTGTCTTAAGATGTTCCTAAAAATTCTCACAACTATAAAGTTTTCCAAAAAGTTTAAAGCATTTTCAAGATATTAAATCGTTGGCTGTTTGACCTTATGGTTTTTTCGTGCACATGTCAAGACTCCAGACCTCGCATGGCATGACTTCTGTAACGCATGTTTGTATGTGCGTCAGTAAGCACATGTTTGTATGTGTCACCGTCAGTTGTTGACTTCCCAAACTGTTGGTTTTCTTTTTTCAATGATGAAATAGTATATACCAAGTTCGATTAGCTTTGAGGCCTATAATTTCCAATATATTTTGTCTTAGTTTTTGTGGTTTTGCTATTGTTGTTGCTGTTGTTGTTGCTGTCACTTTTATAGCCACTGAACTGTTGAACTGTTTAAACTTTTGCCGCTGGCTGCGTGTCAAAACACAAACGCCCGACCGCAAAGTCAGGCAACCCATGCCCCATGCCCATGCCCCTGCTACGGCCACGGCCAAGCTCAAGCTAACGAAATTCACGCCGTTCGCATACAAACCTATAATTCAATGAGTTGTAATTATCGACTTCATGCTCACATTGTTTCTAGACCATAGGTCAAGCGTATGTTGCCTATCTATCTAGCCGGCCGTCCGTCTATCGAGTCTATAATCGAAACCACAAAAGTTGAAAAAAAATACTACAAAAAAAATATAAAAATATATGGAAAAAATTGAATATATATATATATATGTGTGTAATAATAATACACGACTTTATATATATAGAAAAAAAAAAAAAGAAAAAAAATAACAACAACAACAAAGACACGCTCATGCACTTTTAAGTCTCTGGGGCCATCATTATTATAATGCATGTGTGTGCATGTGTGTGTGTGTAGTGTCGGCCATATTGATTTGACTCAAGTTGTACTTTCGCACCCTTAAACAATATTATTTTCACAATTGTTCTTCTTCTGCCACTGCTACGTATTTCGAAGAAGAAGAAGAAGCAGTGAACAGTGGAAAAAAAAAAAATAAAAACGGCCGACCACACATTTTATTATTATATTTTATACATAAAGAGATTTCTTAAGCATTTTGACAGTAAGCATATGGGGTTGATTTCGATACACCCTGTCGCATATTATAACCCCTATTTTCATAAATTTACACAAGCACATGTGTGCGTGTGTGTGTGTGTGTGTGTGTGTGTGTGTAGTTGTGCTCATACACATTTATGCACAAATAGTTGAAATTTCATTATGTTAAAAAAAGAAAAATAAAAAAACATATTTTAATAAATGAAAATTTATGAAAATTTATTTAAAAAATATTTAGAAATAACTTACAATATTGGCACATGTTTACGCACATACGGCAACTCAATGCGCAAACAATTTCAAGCAACGGAGCATTTCCTACATTTAAAACCATTACAACTTAAAGTTTTATTTGCTTGAATTGAGGATGTGTGCCCGGCGCACTTTGCGTTACCGGCGCAACACTGGCCGCGTTGTCTAAAAGTCAGTCAATCATGACTTCTTCAGACACATGCAAGTGTAAATGATAAATTTAATTTATTATATGAAAGCAGAGAAAATAACCTCCCAACGTGGGTAACTTTTTTTTTTGGCTTTGCTCGGCAAGTGCACTTGATTTAGTAGTGAACATGCTTAAATATGTCGAGAGATGAAGTGTGCGTTGCTAGGACTTCTTTTTTCGGTGCTACTTGACAACTCTATTTGTAGTTTTTGGTTTCAAGTTCAAAGCATACTCAACAAGCTTGTTAGGCCAGTCAGCCATTTGCTGCCTGTCACTGTCACTGTCCTGTTGGGCCAGACAAACGGACGGACGGACGGACAGAAGGTATGATTCGATTCACTCATGTGTGCATTGAGTGTAAATGGCAGAGAATTTTCTGCACTTACGTTTGATCATGCTAACGCGTCTAAATTGTATTCCATATGTATTTACTTATTTTAGGTTATGTGCCATAGGACTGGGTTAAACGGGCTTTGTGCTTAAGATGGCACTTCTTGTGGACAAACACGTTGCATTGTGTACGCCTTTGACACGCATTGAAGTCCTTCAAACCTCAATCAAATTAATTGATGTCAGCTCAGTTCATAGATACAAATACATACACACATATATATAGACAAGTATCCTGCGTCGTTGTCATCATCATCCTCATTGTTGTTGTTGTTGTTGTCCTGTGTATTTTAGTTTGTCGCACGCTCATCGATGGCATTCGTTGAAGCGTTACACATTTAGTTTGCCCACCACCCCAACACATGACATTGCCTGTTGGCCGTGTCCTGCACACACACACACACACACACACACATGCTCATTCAAATTAAGTTTATTGTGTCGTCGTTCTCTTGTGGGTTTCTTGAAACAATTCAAATAGAAAATCAAAGGAATCACATGTACTTTATATGTTATGCTATATAGATGGCCAATTTCCAGGACGCTCTGACGTCGCCAGTCTGCCTGCCTCGTCCGCCCATCCGCCCGCTCGGCCCCCTGCGCGCCCAAATGCAAATAAAAGCACTCACATGCAGACGACGGCGACGATCATGATGACGCCGTCCATAAAAGCGCCAAGTGCGTGTCTGAGACATTCAAAGAGGTGTTTGTTGTTGTTTTTGTTGTAGGCCATTTTTGTTTTTTTTTTTTTTTTTGCTCCTTTTTTTTTTGGTAAATACTTTTAGTGCTTGAAAACTTTGTTTTTTTTCTGGCTTAATTGGCATTCAAGGGTTGTGCGTTACGTATGACTGACTTAACCGACCGACTGACTGACTGACAGAGCGGCGGTCGGTCCGTGTTGTATCAAACAAAACTCTTTGTACTATTTTAACATTTAAAGCAGCAAATCAAAGTGTTTCTTAAATGAAATTTATGCCAAAAGTTTTATTAATATTAGAAAGAAAAGTAAATCCAACTTGTAAACGTCATAATTAATATTAATATAAATTATTATAAATATATGTGTTTCAGTAATCTGGACATTTCAATAACTCAAAATTTGCCTTAATAAAATTGCCATAATTGGACGAAATATTTGCCAATTTTAGAACGTCCGTTCATTTATTATGCATTGCGCACAAATCTTCATATTTCAAGAACGAATTCGGCATATTTTTCCCTACGTGTGCTCATATTTTATGCGCCACTGTGCGCATGCCACAAACAGATATCCTTGTTTGCACAACTGTGGCAGTAAGCAGATATATTTTTATAATTTTTTGTAGACAAAAAGTCAAGAACAGATCTTACATTGCTTGGGCGACGAACGACAGGCGTTATGACTACAAACTATTTGTGCTACCAAATGTTTGGCTGAGCTCAAATTTCCAACGCTGCGAAATCGTTGAATCTTCTTTTAAGTTTTTGCAAATTTTTTTACAATTTGAAAAACGAAGAAGACCAAAAAAAAAAAAAAGGAAGTTTAACCCTGAACACAAGTTTATTAAAAACATGCGGTTTAGGCGTTACCCCAAAAAAACCTCATCAACCAACAGTAACAACAACAACAACAACAATGTGCTCATCAACATGATATCATCATATCATCGAACAGCATCAAAAACTAATGCCACTAAAATGTTCCCTGTGGTAATCTTAAAAAAAAAAATACAAAAATGAATAGTGTATAGGAAAAGGGCATGTTGCTTCTGCCCCTCAAATTGTGAATGAAAATGAGAAGAGTTCATCTGATCGTAACTGATAGCAAACCAATAGTTTATTAATGCAGATACTTAGATACGAAGTTACCCTTTTGGCATGTCGATTCAGGCAACTATTTTGTTGTTTTTGTTGTTGTTGTTGTTCCTCATTTACTCTTCAGGGTGCAAGAGAAGAGCAGAGCAGAGAAGCTGAACTGAAGCTGAAGCTGAACTAAATTGTGCTAAGTTGGCAAAGGCGCACAGGACAAATGTATAAAACAGGACGTGCGTGTGCACATGTATATGTATGTGCGTGTGTCTGTGTGTGTGTGCGTGTGTGTGTTCATACAACGACAGCCGCAATTGATGGCATTAGGCATTAGATAAGAAATCAGACATTTATACATGACACGATACACGAGGGTTGTGCACATATGCAACCAACAACAACAACAACACCAACCAAACGGTCGCCATAGCGAGCGAACGACTAACGTCTATTAGTCAGCAGCATGATACTTCTTCCTCCTGGCTTCTAAATACATTTTGCCATTTGTCAGATAATACATCAATTTTATGAGCATTTATCTTATATAATAAAAAAAAATAAAAACGTACGAAATGAAATGAAATTCGAAATTCGAAATTAAAAGTATTCTGGTATGATAAAATTGCCAAACAGCTGACATTTCAGTCTACTGAGACTTGTACTTGTACGACCTTTTTGTATGTAAAGAGTAGCAGCAAAAATACGAAGTATAAAAGATCGCAATGTGTGTTGTACAACAAAGTAATTTTCTTCAGGCTTTCAAATGTCATCAACTTTGGCTTTATAGAACCTCTCATTGCTGAGTTCAAATAGTTGGGCTTAAAAGTAGAAGATCTCAATGTGAGATGTAAGCAAAAGTAAATCTCATAAAATTAGTAACTTCAGGCTTTCAAATGTCATCAACTTTGGCCTTGTAGAACCTCTCATTGCTGAGTTCAAATAGTTGGTAGAAGATCTCAATGTGAGATGTAAGCAAAAGTAAAACGCATATAATAAGTAACTTCAGGCTTTCAAATGCCAACAAGTTGTGCTTCATAGAACCTTACGTTGCTGAGTTCAAATAGTTGGGCTGGCTTTGTTTTTGCCTACTTTGATGTAATGTGCGACTTCAGACGAATAAAGTGAAATTACTTCAAATTGAAAGTCACTTTTGCAAAACATTCTTTTCGTCGCTTCTATATTACACTTACAATTTGAAATATTTGTTGAAGTCAAAAGACGTCGACGCCAACAGCAGCAACAACAACAACAACAACGAGTCACACAGGCCAACCGCGCCTTCGTACACTGTCCTACAATAATTTTTTTCTTGAGCACATTTCATTTATTATATTTTGTACATTTGAATATTAAAAAATTCCAGCACACAAACGACACCGTTATGCAGGCTGTAGTGAGCTGGTGAAGGGGCGTGGGGTGGTCTGGGCAGGGGGTGAGGGTGTGTTAGTTAGTTAAAGTCAGAAACAAACGTTAAAAAGAAGTTTGAGAAGCTTGGCATTTTTATTTTGTCGCACCTTGACTACAACGAAATTGCCACCTATTTTTTTTTTCTTACTGCCGCCTCACCTCACCTCAGCTCAGCTCACCTCCGCCGCCGCTGCCATGCTTTTATTTACTATGAGTTTAATTTAACATAAAAGCGCATTTCATTATTTAACCACCACCATTCATTAGTGAGCATTTGGGCGCGGGACGGGACGAGACGAGAGTTGACCGTCAAAATTTATGAGGCATGCTCAGGTTTTTATTAGATTTTAACTAGCATAATATGTATTAACCAACACACACACACACACACACACGCACATGTACTAAACTAAAACAGGCCCTAAAATGTGTCAACGCGTGTGCCAAAAGCAAAGTGTCTGTCCTTACCGCCCGCCCTGACTGACTGCCCTTCGTTAACTTCTCTTGAGACGCCTAACAAAAATCAGACCAACAGAACCAAAAAAGGTGCCCAAACAAAAGTGTACATGGCACTCAGTTAGTTATATTTGTTGGTGTTGTTGTTGTTGTTGTTGTTGTCGTTTAATGTTAGTTTGCGTTGAAAATTTAGCGCCCGAACGAACGTGCCAAAAACATTAAATATGTTAATTAGTTTCAACGCCCCGCTGCCAAAGGACTTTCACTCACGACACACACAAAAAAGCCGCTGAAAATATTTCCATTTATGATTTCACTCTTTTGTTTTTCGTACACGCTTGAAAAAAGAGTCTATTAACTTTGCCATGAGGCACACAACGTCGCGAAGAAGACATCTTTGACTATATAAAGTATATTCAGTGCAAAGTCCAATAGCATGATCTTCAATGGATCACAATGGATCGGCATGAGTCGCGAAAAATGAGGTTTCTGCTTGCAGGAAGTGTTCTTGGCGTTACCAACTTAAGACTTGGCACAAAAGCTGCCTGAACATAACGCCAGATAGTGTGTGCGTTATGTGTAGATCGGAGGATTATGGCATATATTATATATATATTATATTATAGGCCATAGGAACGAACGCTCCTAAATGAGAACTTTATTAGAAAAATTCATTTGTTCTTGCATAAAAACAGACCAAACTTTCTAATTGCGTATTTTTTTTAATGCATGACTATATGTCAAGATTTTATAAGTATCCGACATTAAGGCGTGGCAGCGCGCATGGGGTGAAAACCCTAAAAATGTGTTTGCGCTATAAAGAGATGAGTTAGAAGATAGAAGATTGTATTATGATGGCATGACTTGCTTGAAGACAAATTATGAAATTATGAAATGCTTGAATAGACAAACTATAAGACGTATTTTCCAATAAGAATTATTGACAAAATGCCTGCAAGCGTATTCAAGTTTCGACCAAGCCGAAAATTGCCGCTTTTCTGGTTCGTTTTATTTTTGGTCTTTTTTTTTGGCAACGACTGTCGGAGCTGTCGACTTCTCGTGGCATTTTGAGCAACGCCATCGGTGAAATGCTGTGGCAGGACATGCAATCGCCATCGCTGCTGACGACGCCGCGGCATGTAACGGTACAATGATGGCCGTTCGGCTGTTCGCGTACCATAATGACTTTGACAGCGCATAATGTGACCATGATGGTCACCTCTGTGCGTGTGTGTGCGCGTGTGTGTGTGTGCTGTAATGGCAAATGGTCATGCTATTTGACAGAAATATATATATAACGGTCGAAATTATTTTCAAGTTGGGTTTCAAGATTAAAAGCTCTTCTGTTCTGTCTGTCTGTCTGTCTGTCCAATTGTCTCTTTTACTGTTAGCCTCCGTTTTGGTCATATTTTCTGGCACATTTCTACCAAATTTATGCCAAAACTTAACGCCTTCGGTTAATGCAATTTGCTGTCTAAGTGCAGCTAAACCAATATGACACGCCCCGCGCCGCCCCTCGCATTATCCTTGGCCCTTTAAGCGGCTTTCGAATCAAATATACTTTTATGCTTTGTTTTCGTATAGAAGAACCTTTTTTGCTGCTTATTGCGTTTTAATTAAGGCGTTTAGAGTTTTAAGGACACACACACACACACACACACACACACACACACACACACACTAGAGGGGGAAAAAGAAGACACACACAAGAGCGCACTTAACAAAACGACTTTGATAACAGTTGAGTGCAAATGAGGCAGAGAAGATGAAGGTAAGACGAAGAGGAAGAAAAAACTAATGTAAGAAAAGCAGACAAGAAGAAGAAGTGTTGTTGGTGAAGGGGCAGGGGCAGGGGTAAAAAAGGGACACGCATTCAAGCAACACAAAATTGTTTGTTCTCAATTCAATTTTGGCTTCTACTTTCAACAGCAGCAGCGACGTTGGCAGCGACGCCGGCAGCGGCAGAGGCAGCAAATATTAGCCTTGATTAATGCCTAAATAACAAGATAGCTGCTTCTTCTACTTCGCCACTAACCGCTTGTCTGTCTGTCTGGATGTCCGTTTCATGCATTATTTGACGTCGGCATTTATTGAAGCGTGCATGCGTGCGTGCGTCCGTGCGTTGTCAATGCTTCAATGCCAGAGCATTTTCCTCGATGACTTCATTATCATCATCATCAGCATCATCGTCGTTGGCTTGAACATCATTAACGCGCTTTGAAATCGCGCGCGTCTTTTCGCGCTTCAATTGAAGGCTTCATCGCTTTTGTTGCTGCGCTTACTACGCCTTTTCTGCTGCTACTGCTGCTTGTTGTTGTTGCTGTTGTTGTTAAGGATATGCCGCATAATAAGCCCAACTGCCAAACGTGGCAGCTTTTTTATTCATGCCTAAAGCGATTTTCCTTTCTTTCTCTCTTTTTTTTTTGCTGCAAAGTTGTTCACTTGACAGTCTCCGCAATGTCTTCTTTTCGGTTGCGCGCACCCTCACCCTCACCCTTGTTCATGTGCTTGCCACAAAAAAGCAAAGCATTTTCCTTTGACACACTAATTTGCTGTGTAATATTTTCTAAAGCGTTTCATTTCTTTATAACTTTCTTTTTTTTAAGACTTTTTTGCGTTTACTTTTTTTTTTAAGACTTTTTGTGATATTTTTTAAGACTTTTTTTTAAATTTTTTTCGAGTTTTCAGTTTTGCGCACTTGAAATGACAATAGTCTTGAGTATGTTGCTTTGGCAAATCTGCGGCAGTCTCTTTTGCCTCTTCGTCTTCATCTTCGTCTAGTAGTCAAAGACATGTTTCATGCCCATTGTCATCGCCTGAGCCCTTGCGCGGCTGTCTAGTGTGCGCGGTGCGCCGTGCTGCATGTGAAGGCGGCAGCGTTGGCAGCGTTGTCAGCCTGAACGTCGGTCGGTTTCTTTGGCACAGCATGAATGCGGTTTGGTTCACTTTGGTAGGGTTTTCGATTTTGTTTCTTTGTGCGCTTAATTGTTGTGGCTGCTGAGCTCAGATTTGTGACGGACGTGCCGCTGCGCCTCTGTGCATGTGTCTGTGTGTGTTTTGGGTGCGCCAGAAGCGAAGGCGGCAGCGTGTGATTTCAGCTTATCCTGTTTTTATAATTGTTCTATCTTTATCATCATTATGTCTTTTCTTTTCTTTGCTTTTCTTTTCTTTTTTTAAGTCGTTGAATCGACTTAAGACATTTTGTTGTTTTTGTTGTTGTTGTTGTTGATAACAGACAACAGGCTGCGGTGTCGCCACAGGCGGCCAGCTGCAACTGCATTCCCATCATCATCATCACATCATCATCATCATTATCATGCTTGTCATCACTTTGTACGTCTTCACAGTGCGTATGCGTAATATATGTTTTTCTAACGTTCGGTCATTTGTCTGTCCAGCCGTCCGTCCGTCCGTCTGGCTGGCTGTCTGTCCATGCACACGCAGCGTTTGTTAATTATGTTGTTAGAAATTATTGTAATTTATACATGCAACAACAATCGTTCATGAGGATGATGATGATGATGATGAGCACCTATCAATGAGCCAAGTAAGCCAAGTAGCAAAGATTAGAACCGTAATGGCAAAGGGTCGGGCGTGTAGACCGAGCAGCCTGGCGGCGCTTAAGGACTGATTCGATTGCATGCCGGACACACACATAGAAATGTTTATGAATCGTAGAAGCAGAACAATTTCAAAGATTAATGTTATTATTTGTATTTATAGTAAAACGGATCATTGAAAAATTTGGGTTGGTAGAATCGACAATATTATATGATATTATAATACAGAATTATTTATGGAACATCGCACCATTTCATTAGTTTTCAAAATAACAATAAAATCTTCCCAAAAAATGTGAAAAATTTAAGTTTGAAGTTCTTTGAGGCGTAACTATGTGGGAGAGGAAAAGTACTTTTACCACAAAGAGGCTTATTTACTGAGCCTGCATAGAAAGTTTCATGTACTTAACACTTATAGTTAAGGAGTTATAGCATTGTTAAAAAAACCCCTATTTAAGGGTACCGAAACTCATGAGTCTACCCAACAAATTTCAAGTCTCTAGTTCTTATCGAGAAACATTGCTGAATAATGACGAACGTACTTTTCTGGTCATACTGATCAAGATGTACTTTATGGAGGTTTTATTCCTCGCCGTCTTTGCTTTACCTACTTTTGTTTTTTTAATGTTTTATTGAACTTTTGGTTATATTTGTACCTTTGGCCGAATTGAAGGAACATATTCAAATATGTAAATTTACATAAGTAAACATTTCGAAATTTGTCTCCTCCCTTCATTTCACTTCTGAGTGAGCTCGTCTGTGTGTTACAATAAGTTTTATAAATTTTATAAATAAAATAAAAAATAAAAAAGTAATTTTTCTGGCTATATAAAATATGCTGCCCATAAATGGCAATGGCAATGACAATCCACCGGACGATCCGTTGCCGGATGAGGACGAACCCGTCTATTTGCCGGGCTATTTGTTAGGCGATACGCCTAGTTGGGTTTGGGTCGAGGGCCAACAGCTATATGGGTTGGGTCGAGGGCCAACAGCTATGTGCGGTTTCAATACGCCAAATCTTCGACCTAGAAATATAAAACAATATGAAGAGGAAGAACTGAACTTTGCGAGCACGCCGATACGTGTCACGGGGAGTCACGGACCGCCAATCTTGAGCCTGTCCGATTCATTGCGCCTGGAAACGTCCATGTTGTCGAATGAGACCTATTGGACGCCAGAGCGAAACGCTGGTGGCGACAGTGTGCCCGAGTCGACGCCGTTGGAGAATGCCAAGATTCATGCCAAACTCTGGGTTACCGTATTCGGTTTTCCGCGTTCTACCACCATACGGGTTTTGCAACATTTCTCAGGTTGCGGCAAATTAATGGACACAATGGTGGGCCCACTGGATAGCAATTGGTTGCATCTCAGATATAAGGCACATGTGGCATGCGAGAAGGCGGTCAAGTACGATCTAAGCAATATTTTCGATGATGTAATCGTCGGCGTTCACTATTGTGAGGAACCTGACATTATCGCGAAGGAGGAAGAGCTCATTCGTGCTAACCACTTGGCATATGCTCATGCGAAGGTAATGGCGAAGGTAGTTTTGCCACGAAGAGTAAACAGTTACTGGGACTGGATTCTTAATCTATTTTTTAATTGGTGAAGACTCTCAATGAAGTTGGGAGTTATCATATCATAGATGTTGCTTTGTTTTTGTTAAGTTTTTGTTTCGAAAAACACACACAAATGTTTCGGCCACACACAGACAGCAATGCTCACAGAAATAGCACACAAATGGCCAAGCAAATTTTTAATGATTTTGATATTTAAATAAAAACTTCTCTTCGCAAAATAGTTCTCTTTTATATTAGCTAGTTTTTTAAAACCGATAAAAACTTGAGCGGTCTGGTTAAATTCTTATAAATTCTTAAAGAAATATTATTTTTAAATTTTAAATTATATTAATTATAAAAAAAGGCAGAAAACCGAAAAGGGATATTTTTACAAAAAAAAGGAGAAAAAAATTCGGGAATAAAAATTTATTTATTAAAGAACCAACACCAAAATACCTTCAAATATCTCAGAGCTCATGTAAAAAGGCTTAAGAGTGCGAAAGCTGCCGACGCAAAGACAATAATAATCTGTTTGAAAAAGTCTAGGGTCTGAAAGAGTATTTCTGAGTGTTTAAGTTCTATCAATAAATTCATAAATTAATGGGTGAATGGCGAACGAATTTGTTTGAGTGAAAATAATTTGACTTGGTAGAGAAAAAGAAGTCTTTTCATGAATTTTGTTCATTGCAAGAATAATCAGAAAATTGGCAGAGCAAGTGTGCTATTTTATTGGCCACAGCTGTACATGCCAAGCGCACATGTTAAAGCGCTTAGATTAAAGCGCCAAACGGAAGTGCAATATTTGTGTTAAGTCAACATAAGAAATTGTATCGCAATGCAAATATGCAAACAACAACAGCAACAACAACAACAGTGGCAGCGGTCGTGAAATGATGAGACGAGATGAGATGAGATGAGACGCGGCGGTTTTGTGAGGTTTTTTGGCAGTGAGGGGCGACGCGCGCATTGAATGAACATTAAATAAACAAATAAAGAGACAGGCAGACAAGTAGACAGACGGACGGACGGACAGCGAGTAACAACAATGCACAGATTGCCGAAAATATATGAAAAAAAAAAATGTTAAACAAATAAAAAACAAAGTCAAGCGTGCTTCTGGAAACAAACAACAACAACAACAGCGGTGATGGTGACGATGACGATGAGGATGACTTAATGCCATTAGTTTTTGAAAGCGAAATTATTTTAGAAAAATAAAAATGTCGCACACTTCCACGACTTTTAATACGCTTCATATATCAAGCAAAATTTAAAAAAAAAAAAAAAATTTAATTTTAAAATTTAAATATATTCCAATTTTATATTAAATAAAACAACAAAAACAACAAAATATCTTAACAGCATTTTGCAACAATTTTTTGTTTTTGTTGTTGTTGTGGCACATATAACTTTTCGTTGGCTTCTTACTTTCGCTTTTCGTGCTGGCAAACAAAATGTGGTTTTGTTTTTCTTGATGGCATTTCATAGATTAAATTCCATTTGGCAATCATTTACACACACAAGCAGATACAGCTACAGATACAAAGACAGTGAGTTGCGATTAGATTTTTATTTAAGCAATCTTGCCGCCAAGGCCCCTCAATGCCCCTCAAAAGCCGCTGCAAAGTGCTTGAAAGAATAAAACCTCCTCTACAACGCTGTTGGGCTCTTCAACTTCTTCAACTTCAACTTAATACAGCTTCCTCTTGTTAAATGCACTTGTCTAACCTAACACGCTCTTCACCAGCCGTCACTCACACCCGCCCCCTCACCCTGCCACTCGGCGCTACTATGCGATTGTTTGCTTTGTCGTCGCATACGAAACGCGGCTAGAAAACGCGGGCTGAGTTAAGTCTTAGGTGACAGTTAAACACCTCAAATATGCTACCACATTTTCATGCGACTTTCTGCCCGAGCCAAAATTTTATCTCAAAAATGTATAAATATTTCTTTCGAATTTTGTTTTTTCTCATTTTAAATTTCCCTTTTTTTCATATATTTCATGAATTTCAATTTCAAGTTGTCTGTCTCACTCTCTCTCTCTTGCTGGGACTCATGTATAAAGTGAAGTTGTTGTCGTTGTTATTTGTTTGTTTGTTTGCAAAAGTGAATCTTGAATCAACAAAATGTCGCGCTGAAGATACTTGATATTATTTGTTGTTGCCTAATGTGCTTTAGTGTTGTTTCACTTCAACTTTACTATTGTTGTTGTTGTTGTTACATTTATGCATATTACAACAAACAACGAACGCGCTTTCATTAACATTTTCATTCATACATGAAGCGACTTTGTTTTTTTTTCTTTCTTCCTTTTTATCTACAAATTAAACACTTGACAAATCTTTACAACAACAACAACAACCGCCTTTGTCTGTCCGTCCGTCTGTCTGTCCATTCAAGTAACTGACTTTGTTTGTTGGCCAATGGTTTTTTTTTTATTATTATGATTTCATTGCATTTTCTCCCCTCTGTGCAAATATGCTTAAGTTTTTCGGCGCCACTGTAGTACAGTGACAGCAATCTCAACAGTCTCAGCCTCAACTGTCTGTGATTTCTGTTGATCTTCACTTTATTTGCGCCTCATGCTGCGCTATTCTGTGTGTGTGTGTGTGTGTGTGTGTTTGTTGTCGCTGCCTGTCTGACCGACCACCGCCCGCCTGCCCCGCACGGCTCCTCATGCCATGGCTTGACGCGACTTTGATTCAGCTTGATTTTCTTTTCACTTTACTTTTATTTCAGTGTGTTTGTTATTGTTGTTGTTGGTGTTTGTAGTCTTAAGCGCCATTTAAGCTATTTAAATTTTTGGCTTCTAACCGCTCACACACACACACACACACGCACACATACACACAGATTTGCCTGTCAACGCATTTGCGGCGTTTTGTTTGCCAACGGAAATTTGTTTAGCCGCGACTTTTATTTGATTTGACTTTGTTTGGCTTTTGCTTTGTGGTTGTTGTTAGTGTTGTTGGCATCAAAGTCACTGTGTCCATTGTGTCAAGCAAATAGAAGTTAATTTGTGAACGGCGCTTAATTGTTTAAAAAAAATAATGCTCAGAAAAAAAAGGCTTCTGTTTAATGCATGGGTTGTTGAGCTTTAACGGCTTCTTGCAACAAAATTTTGCTTGCAGCAAAAACAAAACTCATGCAAACAACAAGCAAACAAAAAAACAGCTTCTTACGGAACGCTTGTCGTTTTAGCGTTTTTCAAAAGCGTTTTTCCAACGCGTTTTTCTTCATATGCAAAAGCGCGTTTTTAAACGCGTTTTTCTTCATTTGCCAAAGCGCGTTTTTCATGCGTTTTGCTAACGCGTTTTTCTTCATATGCAAAGCACGTTTTTTTCTTGCGTTTTTCAAACGCGTTTTTCTTCATATGCGAAGCGCGTTTTTTTCTTGCGTTTTTCAAACGCGTTTTTCTTCATATGCAAAAGCGTGTTTTTTCATGCGGCTTTTATATTTCTCCCTCGCAAAACGCGTCAATTGTATTGAAAAGCCAACAATTACTTTCAATACGTTTGTCGATTAATTACAAAGTGTTTTGGTGCTCATAAATAAACTCATAAAAATCGAAACAAATCGAATAATTCATAAATCTAAGTTTGACATAGTGAAGGGGCAAATGGGCAAACAACAAACTAACAAAAATGTATCTGAACAAATGACTAAGGAAAGCGCACAAACAACAAGTAGTGTTGTTGTTGCTGTTGTTGTTGTTGTTGGACAGAAAATTCATAAAGCGCATAATTTGTGCTGACATTTTTATTGACTGACAAATGTCAAAAATGATTTTAATAGAAGAAAAGTTGGCTAACGAACGAAACAAAACAAAAAACGCTCGTTTGTATTTTATGCATTTACATTTATTTGTTGTTGTTGTTGTTGTACCTTTTTTTTTTGTTTTAGTTAATTTTCACTTATTTCACTGTTTGACACGCAAAATTGTTGTCACTCATGTGTTGTGTGTGTGTGTGTGTATGTGTTGGTTGCTTCATGTAAAAACGAAAAAACGCGAGAGAAACGCGATTCGCGCGTGTTTGTTGTTTGTTGTTGTTGTTGTCATCGTTTGCTGTTTGCAGCAACAGCAAAACATAAACAACAACAACAACATTAACATTAACACTGTTGTTGTTTTTGTTGTTGTTGTTGTTGTTTAGTGAAAGGCGTCGCGTCGTCAACATTCATGTCAGTTTTGTTGTGTGTTGTCTCATGTCCGTCTGTCCGTCCGTCCGTGCGTTTGTCTATCTGTCTGTTCTAATGAGTGACTTGCAGTGTTAATGTTTTATAGCTCTTGTTGTTGTTGTTGTTTTTCGTTGCATTGTTACAGTTACATGATTTTTGCGTGTCAAAAGTTGTTGTTCTTCGCGCGCCGACAACGACAAAGTCGCAAATGCGATTTTCTATTTGCTGTTGTTGTTGTTTTGCATTTTGCCTGCTTTGTTGTTGTTTTGAGCTTTTTGTCGCTTATTTTTTCTATTTGCAAAATAGAATGTTTAATAATTATATTAGTTGCTGTTTTTGTTGTTGAGAAAACATATAAATTACAAGCCATGTGTTGACAACAATTATTATCATATGTCTTTTGTTGTTGTTGCTGTTGTTGTTGTATTTTTACGCGCGATTTTCGCTAACAAGCAAAGACACTTTAGACACAACAATAACAACAAACAATATTATTAATAATAATAAAAAAAAAATAATAATAATAACATGTATGATAACGACGGCAATATTTTTAATTAATAGCAATGTGCAATTACAACAACAACAATAACAATAACAACAAAAATAAATGAAATGCCATTAGCGTTTTTGTTTTTGTTTTTTGTTTTTTCTATAGAACATGTATGTATATTGATGAGGTTGATGATGTTGATGAGAGGCCACAAGCGCGATAATTAATTGAAATAATTAGACGCTGTCAAAGCCGCCAAGCGCCGTTTTACCAACTGCATTTCAGATACATTTGCTTCTTTTTTTTTTGTTGTTGCCACTAATTTTTCTTTCTTTTGAAATAAACGAAATTGATATTGTAAGACGTATAAAACGAATGGTAAATAACATGAGCAATTAAGAACAAAGCACGCCTACTTAAATGCCCCTCAAACACCCCTCAAACACCCCTGTAAGCAGCGAAACAATGCACAAGCGAACGAAGGCAGTCTGAAAAGAAAGTACATGTAAAAGCAGCGAACAAAACACACACACACAGATACACAGATACACAGATACATAGATACATATTCGATATTTGCCACCATCGTGGCCAGAGCCAAGTTACAGAAACAAAAAGATACCTTTTTTAAATGCGATTATGATGCGATTACATGCTGTGTTGAGCACATAATGTTCGAAAATTAATAGTCAATAAGCTGAAAACACAGAAAAAAAAGAAAAGAAGATGTTTGAGGAAGAAGTTCTTGAAATGTTATATTATATGAACAGTGTAAGAATTTGAGTTCGATGAGTTTGGTAATGTACTTTACAGCACTTCAATAATACCTATCACTTCGGACCAACAAGTCAAACGTACACATGCGTAAATAAGTCTTAAGCAGGTAGTCTTAAAAATAAGACGCTCTCAACTATTAAGACCGATTCGAATATTCAATTTCGGCAAATGTCTGAGTTATTTTTACTTGCTTGCGCCAAAATAAAGATTTCTAAGATCTCTAAGATCTTTCAAGACAGTTTCTTAATATTTAAGACAAAAATTAAGACGCTTCTCAATTAACAAACATTTAACAGGGAAGTTTAAAGTTTAAATCAAGCGTAATTCGCATAATGGCTTTTATTTATGGAGGTTTCTTTATGAGAGCACACAAGGCTTATTTTTTGTCCTATATCTTGTGCACTTTATAAGCAAAAAAGTCTTACAATTTAAGACAAACTCTTTGGCAAAATATTCGTATGAAAATAAAAATATTTTTGCTAATAAAAAATGAAAAATAGTTCGATGCCTGATTTGTGTTTGAGGTCTTAACAAATTACTAATAATTATTGAATTAAACATTAATTAATCGAACATGCCTTCTATCTGAAATTCTTAATATTTTGAAGCTTCGAAGTGTTTTGGTGTTTGGGCATAAAATGCCATGACTTTGGTGAATGCTTTGAATCTTAAGTTGGCCATGTAACTCAAATGCAATGCAACAACACACAGGCCGGCCAACCTTTCTTTTCATACTTCGTTGTTGTTGTTGTTGTGGTTGGATTTTTATGACTGGCCGTGTAATGTGTAATGACCTGCAAGTGTAGCGCATAACATGGCACACGCTCACCAAATAATAATGAACGCACACGTGTCGCACAAACGTGCTTGTATTATTTGGTCAAAACATAGGCTTAGCTAGACAGAGAAGGCAAGTGAAAGAGCGAGAGGGAGCGAACAGACAGTGAATGAATGAATGAAATGATGTCTTTGGATTGTTGTGGCAGCTTGATTGAATCTGATCTGTGCTCTTGAACGGTTGAGCATGTTTGAAGGTTTGACTAAGACCAGACAACTCACTGTCGTTGTTGTTGTAGTTGTTGTTGTTGTTGTTGCTGCTTTCATTCTTATGCGAATGCAGTCACGGAGGCGGTGGCGACCTCATATTGGCCTCATATAATAACTGGCGCTTCATTCGTTAATTTTAATAGCTGGCGCCAATGGACAGACAGACGGACGCACAAGCAGACAGATGAACGGTCGGTCGGTTGGTAGGTCGGTTGGTTGGTGAGAGACAACGGCGCATTTTCGGCCAATGTTATTACATGCTTCATTTCACTGTTGGTTAATGTTTGTGGACGACTCGTCTTGGCCATGTTTTGTCGCTGTTGGCTGTTGGCTTTTTGGCTTCTTAGTTTGGCCAATTAGTATGCAACAGTTATGCAGATGATTTATGAAATAATTCTCTGTTTTTTTTTTTTGAATGCTCAAAGCAATAAAGTCAAAGTAACATTTTCATGCTTTGATTTTTCGTCTTTCGTTCGAAAGGATACATTTTGGGTTTGGGTTCTGTTTTTGTTCTTGTAGAAGTTTAAGCACTTCTAAGTTGCATTTTTACACGCGTCTCATTAATAACGAAAATTATGCGTTTATTATTAATAATTATGACACGTATTATATTTTTTTGGTACTTTTCCAATGAAATTAGTCGAAATAAATGAGCATTTGATTGTAATTTCAATGCGACATGCATGATGGTCTTTGCCGAGGCGACGCCAATGTCAACGCTGCTGTCTGCAGTGCTTCCTTTTGCACAGACAGTGGGACAGACATGCTGAACAAAAACTGATAAAGTATCTTTTTGTATGGCAATGAGAAAAGAGTTTTTGTAATACAAATAAAGCGGGTTTTCTGGTCTGGAATTCGGGAAACAAATTTTTTATATTTTTTTTTTATAAATATTATTTTATATATTTTTGAAGCTCCGTTCTCTAAGCATATGCGTCTAAAAGGATGCTTCGTCATACGTAGTATTTTTGGCGTTATAACTGTTTCTATGAAGTACCTTTTCAGCATGATAACTCCAGCTTTTATTAACCAATGAATTTTAAATTTTGGCAAAATCGTTATTGTATATTCTTCTTTGGCAGGAAACATGGATTTTTGGTTAAAATATTTTTGTACAATTTTTTTAAATTCTTGAAAGTCAAAAATTAATTTTTTAATTTTTTTTTAATTATCAAAAATATCAAAAATATTATTTAGAAAAAACTCATTGGCAAAAATATTTTTGTATTTGTTTCAATGCCAGAAATTTAGGTCTAGAAAAGCAGAATGAAGTTGAGCCTGAGAACTTCAACTTCTCTTCTTCTTGACAAAATTTGTTGCCTCCAAAAAGTTGAAATTTCCGAAAATAAAATGTATAAAAGTTTTCAGAAGGAACGCAAAACTGAAGCAAGCGCAAATATTTCTACAGTTGCGCTCAGTTAAATGGAAACAGACTTTTAGTGAAATATGAACAAAGATTTTTGTTATTTTTCAAATAAAACTAAAGAAAGAAAACTTTCTTAAAAATAATAAACATTAATTGCATTAAAAGTAAACAATTGAAAACTCACTTTTGGCCGTTTTTCGAATAATTTCATTTCGGTTGAAAAAATTTGTGCTCAAAATCAAAAAAGGACATGTTGTTTGATGTGCCAAGGATTGCTTGAATCATGTGCAGCTGTCAAAGCACAACTTGCAACACACACACGCACATACAGACACACATACATGCATGGATACACAAAACTAATAACTTAATTTCGTAAACAATTTGCACAAACAATCAACAACATAATTAATTTAGTAACTTTGCATGGCCAATGCATAGTTTATGAAAGCTCACACACACACACATGTGTATCATATGTATATATACATAGATATATTTCAATATAGTTTAGTAGTGACAACGACTTTTTCTTAGTTGACTTATTTTGCAGTCTGAAGTGAATTAAACTAACAATTTAATAATGGCTTAATTTATTGATGACGATTATAAAGCAATTTAAATACACTCAACTCGCTACCTAATCGGCATGGACAGACGAACAGACAGACAGACAGACAGTCAGACTGTCAGTGAGCGTTAGGTGGTGATTAGCTGTGCCATAGAAGTGATTATGGGTCACAGAAGTTCGTTGAAGTTCGTTTTTATGCCTCTGCTATAGAGAAGTGCAGGCAAGGAGCCTTGTGAGAAAGCGAGTAATTAAATAATATATATGTGTGCGATTTCTTCTTCTTCTATAATTGTACTAAGGCTATAAGAACTTGTCTTTGCAGTGTTGCTAAACGTCAAACAGTTAACACCCAAAACGTTTTTCACATTGTTCGTCTCATGCATGCAACTCAATTACGGCGTTTGAAGAAGGCCTTTTGAACTGGCAGACTGTTGATGTGATTTGTCAGATTGTATGCAACAAGTGTCGTACCGCTGAGTTATCTCAGGAACAGAGAAGTTCCTCTTAAAAACTTTAGCTTGATAGTCCAGAAAAATTATGACACTTGATGAGCCAGAAACTTTATAGTGCAGATACATTATAGTTTAGACACTTGATAGTTCAGAAACTTTATAATTCGAATACTTGGTAATCCAAAAGCTTTATAATCCGGAAAAATTATAATTGGCACATTTGCTGATCCACTTTAAACTTTATAGTCCAGACACTTTATAGCTCGAACACTTTATAATTCGGATACTAGATGATTCAAACGTTGAAATTTAAGACGAAAAAGCGTCAAATATGCAAAAACCGTAGCTGAGAACAAATCGTAGACTAAACAGACGTTTTAATAATTCGAACACAAACCAGTTTCGCAATATTCGCCTTAACAAAGTTTTACTGTATTCTATATAGAAGACAATCACGTTTATTGTAACAAATGATACGCTTAACTTCAAATCTATACTAAATATTTATATCAGTTTTTTTATACTCTTGCAAAAAGGGTATATTAACTTTGTCGTGAAGTTTGCAACGCAGCGAAGGAGACATTTCCGACTATGTAAAGTATGTATATTCTTGATCAGGTCGAGGAGACGAGTGCATATAGCCATGTCCGTCTGTCTGTTTCAATGCAAACTCCCCCCAGAGTTTTGAAGTTAGCGAAAAAATTTAAATATAGAAAATCAGCTTGATCGGATTACTATAGCATATAGCTGCCATAGGAACGATCGTTCAAAAATGATATTTTTGCTTAAAAAACAGCGTGTTTTTGGAGTTATCGACTCAATATTTTGCAAAAAAACTTCTTTTACATAAACAAAGATACTGTGCAAAAATAGTTAAGATCGGGCTATTATAGCATATAGCTCCCATAGAAACGATCGGTTAAAAAGATGGTTTTTGTTAGAAAAACTTTTTTTTTTCTTGAATAAAAACAAACCAAACTTTGCAAATACGTGTTTTTATTAATGCCTGACAATAATCCAAAGTTTTATTAGAATCGGACATAGGGGCGTGGCACCGCCCATATAGCGAGAAACTTAAAAATGGGGTTTCTGTGTAAGCAGATAATATACAAGACTACTAACTGTAGTGAAGTATGAATTAGAAAATGGGCGTGGCTACGTTTGTGATTCTTATTGGAAAATCAAAAAAGGATTTTCTAATAAGAATAATTGTGGAAAGTGTATATAAGTTTCGGCATAGCCGAAAATAGCTCCCTTACTGGTTCTGGTCTTCATTATTCTACATGACCTTAATTGCATATATGTATCTATGGATAACAGTGATACGTGTATGTGTGCGCATATATGTATGTGTGTATATAGCATGCATTAACCGCAAACAAGCGTGTCTGTTAATTGTGCGAAATTGCACAGCTTGTCGCGCTTTAAAATATGCATTAGCCAATTAGTTGAACGAAATATGCAAACCTGAAAACGGTCGCGGAAATGCTCAACCAACAACAACAAAAAAAGGGGGGAAAAAAGGAAAATTATTGAAAAAAAAATGCATTGTATATGAGAAATCAAACAATGTTGAAAACCGACGCCTCACCCCCACCCCAAAGAAATGGGCAAATTCATTGTTTTAAACGATTTTGGCTTAAATGCATTTCCGCGTCTACGCCGTTGCCACTTGAGGAACCCGTAGTTTTTTTATTAACTCTTTTTTTTTTGTATTATTTGTTGTTGTTGTTGTTGTTGGTTGGTGTGGCATAAGAAAAAGTCTGCCAAAATGCACAAACAAAAAAAACCACACAACTCATCTTGCCACGCCACAGTGCTGCCCCCAACGGCCCCCGCAGTGCATGTCGGCCACTTAGTAAAGCGTTGGACTGTTTTGTTAACGCGTCAAGCACTTGAGAGCGAAAAATTTTTGCATTTATTTCACTTTTTTTTCTTATATTTTCCGCTTTTTGGTTGAATTTCTATTATTCAACATAACCTCAAACCTATTGACGTTGCCTGCCAACTGCTTTGTGTGTGTGTGTGTTGGTGTGTGTGTGTGTGTGTGTGAGCCTTGAGTGTTGTTTGGCGCTATAAAAGTAAAATTTAACGCCTTCAGCACTTCAGCATGAAAAAGGCAAGAAGAAGCAGCGGCAGCAGCAGCGGCAGTGGAAGAAGAAGAAGCGGTAAGGCATTTTTGCATTGTGTCACTCACTCTTGCTGTCTCACTCGCACGCTCGCTTGTCGCACGCCTTCGACTGACGGCGTCAATGTGGCGTCCGCATTTAACGCCCAACGTTTGCCGGAAGTTGCATTGTGAGCGTTTTTGGAAAAACGGATGCCGTCGCAAAGCTAATAATAAATTCAATACAACGCTGAAGCTTTGAATCACAGATTCCCTGTGTGTGTGTGTGTGAGTGTGTGTGTGAGTGAGATGGCAGCATGCATGCGCTTGTGGCGCCTTCATTGTCGACATCATCAACAGCATCATTCAGTTAATTCAGCTGCTTTTGCTGCCGTTGTTGTTGTCGTTGTTGTTGCTGTTGCTGTTGTTGTTGTTGTTGTCGTCATTATGCTCTGTGCTAATTATATGCCCTCATTCGCACTCATTTCCGCCATTGTGTTTGCAGCCATTTTAAAGCACTTCATTTCACATGCTCCTGTGTATGGTTGTTGTTGTTGTTGTTGTTCGTATGCATTCGCAGAGGAGGAGCATGAAATACTTCGGTTGTTGTTGTTGTTGTTGCTTGTGCATAAAGCGTAGGCTGACAATTATGTTGTTGTTGTTGTTGTTGTTGTTGGTGTCTTAGTCCTTAAGTCTCAGCATCAACATCGTGATGATGATGATGATGATGATGATTGTCGTCGTCATCTTTATTTATGTTTAATTTTGGTTTTTCAAGTGGCCAACAACGCACACACGCACGCACACACATACGTTGTCTCTCTCTCTTGCTTGCCTGCTTGCTTGCCTGCTATGCAATCATCTCATACATTTGCTGCTGCTGCTGTTGTTCTTGTTGTTCTTGTTGTTGCTGCCCACTTGCTTTGACTCATTGTCACTAAGCCACCGCTCTCACGTTGCTTACCTTTTTGCTTGCCTTCTTCACTTCAACAACATTTGTACGCTCTCTCAACACACACATGCACACACACATGCACACACATGCATGCATGCATTGTGCATTCTTTTTCGTGCTTCGTGTGCTTTCTTGACGCTCTCGTTCATTATTATTATTTCGTTGTGATGCAAATCTACACAGCCTTTTTTTGCGTTTGTTGTTGTTGTTGTTGTTGTTATTCTCCTTCTTCTTGTTGGTGCTGTTGTTGCTTTTTGTACGTTTTTGCATTATTGTGCTTGAGTTGTTCGTTCTTTATGGCCGTGCCTACGCAGTCAACTCTCTCTCTCTCTCTCTCTCGCTCTGCTCTTGTGTCTCTCTCCATTAAAGACTGCCATTGTCGCGCCTCGTTCATGCATGCTGTCTAGCTTTGCCATCTGCATGTGTGCGTGTGTGTGTGTGTGTGTGTGTGTGTGCAACTTGACACCACTTTTGAGGTGTGTGCATAACTTTGAATGAGTTGCCTACCCTACCCTATACTGTTGCGGCCCCTCACCCCGTACTACAACAAAACAGTTCACTGTTTATCGCCTTTTTGCTCCTCATCATCATCATTTTTCTTTTTGTTGTTGTATTTTTTTACTTACACTTTTGGCCATTTTAATGCATACATGTGTGTATGTGTGTGTGTGTGTGTGTGTGCGTGTGTGTGCCGCCTTTTCTTGTCTTGCTTTTGCCAAGCACTGCCCTTTTTTTGTTGTTCTTGTCTTTGTTTTTGTCATTGTTGTTGTTGTTGTTGTTGCTCTGTTGCCTTGTTGGTAAAAAAAAAAAATAACAAAAAGAAGAAGCAGACAAACTGCAAAAAAAAAAGAAAACCAAATCTTTGCTGCAACATAACTGCCAACACCAACAACAACAACAACAACTTGCAATGCAACAAGCCAGAAACTTTTGTGCACAAAATAACAAATAACAAAAAAAAAAAAACCAAACCAAAAATTTCAACCGACAACATATATGCAATTTAAAATTGTTGCTGCAACCAAATACTTGCAACTTGTGACTTGCAACTTGCAA
The DNA here is from genome assembly GCA_037044515.1 of Phortica magna. Classification (NCBI taxonomy): domain Eukaryota; kingdom Metazoa; phylum Arthropoda; class Insecta; order Diptera; family Drosophilidae; genus Phortica; species Phortica magna. Next base: position 95,032 of record JBAMBP010001257.1, read on the forward strand.
CGAGTTCTTAGCACATTGCAAAGCTTGTTTTTTGTTGCTTTGCTTGTTGTTCTTGTTGCTGTCATGTTCGTACAATTGTTGTTGCTGTTGTTGTTCTTGAAGGTGTAAATTGTAGTTGTAATACTTACGCTCATTTTGTTGGCTGCATTCCACAATGCAAATGCAACAACAACAACAACAACAACACAAAGAAGCTACAACAACACAACAATGCTGCTTTAAGGCTTCCAATTGGTCTGAGACATGTTTTAACATGTTTGTACAGGTTTTGTGCACACACACACACACACACACACACACACACACACACATACATACATGTGTCTGCTTCGCACATACGCTTTGTTAAAGTTAAACAAAAGATTTCTTTAATTTTGAAATAAATTTTGCATTTTTCATAATCGAAAAAATATGCTTTAAAGCGCCAGACTTCTAACGGTACAAAGGCCCATCCAACGCTCTAAGCCAATTAGAAGACTCACAAATCGGCCACGATGAAGAGCAGGCAATTGCGACATTGATATGCACCAATTGAGACGGACAGACAGACAATTGAACTGATTGCGGCAGACAGACGGACAGGGAGACGGACCAACAGAGAGACATGCCTATAATGCTGATAGCACTAATTTTACACGCCTCAAATTGATGCGCCATGGCCTAACACAAGCAACTGGACAAGCCGAAGGATGAGGGTGAGGGGCAACGGGGCTAAGGCAAGTGAAGCTAAGCAAGCGAATTGAAGCAATTTAATGAGCCAACAATGAGTTTGAGCTGAAAACCGCCGGCATCCGAAAACCATATGAATCCATGAGGCAGTAACATGATGAGGCACAATGAACCGACAACAACAACAACAACAACTGCAACAACAGCAGCAGCAGCAGCATTTAAGCTTTGCACTCGTATAGAACCTCAATCGAACACCCAACCATACAATTGTGTGTGTGTGGCATAAGCACATGTGCAACAATGGCGGCAGTGAGGGTGAGGGGCCGAAGTGCGCTAATGTCTTTCGAGAGTTTCGCACAACAAACAAACAAATCGAATCATTGCAGAATTCTCTCTTCAACTCTCAATGCACTTTTACTTTGCTTAATTGGATTTTCCAACAGATATTTCGCTAATTTACTGCTTAAGCAACAACAACAACAACAAACACTCAACAAACACATCATGTTGCAGCACAAACGGAAAAATTGTTGTATTTATGAGAGCATCGAAGGTTTGGTTGAAGGCTTCGAGAAGTGATGAATCGATTATTTGATGAAATGATGACTTGTTGCATAAAAGACTTCTAGCATTGATGACTTAATAAATCGATTACTTATTGAATCGATTATTTAATAATTCCAAATATCGATGACTTGCTGAATGAAAGACACAAAGAACCCATGATTATTGGAGAAATGTTGGGGCATTAATGAATGGATGGTTTATGGAATCGATGACGAATCAATTATATGATGAATCAATGACTCGTTGAATCGAAATCTTGGAGAACTGATGAATGAATGATTTCCAGAATCTATTATTCGAAGAATCCATGACTTGATCGATCGAAGATTTTGATTCAAATGATTTCTTGACGAATCAATGATTTGATGTATCGATTGTTGGAGAACTGATGAATCAATCATTTCTAGAACCTTTGATTTGATGAATCGAAGGCTTGGGGAACTGATGACTTGATGAATCAATGATTTCTTCAATCAATGACTTAATGATTCGATGAAATAATGAATCAATGACTTAATGAATCAAAATCTTGGTGGATTGATGACTTAATGAATCAATGACTCGATGAATCGATTATTTGTTGAATCAACGACTTGATGAATCGATGAATTGATGACTTGATGAATCAATAACTCGATATCTTGAGGAAATGATGAACTAATGATTTCCAAAATCGATGAATTGATGAATCGAAGGCTTGGAGAATCGATGACTTGATGAATCGAAATGTTAGAGAATTGATGAATCGATGACTTTATGAGTCGAAATCTTTCAGAACCCATGACTTTTGGGGAAATGTTGGGGAATTAATGAATGAATGATTTCCAGAATCGATGAGTTGATGAATATATAACTTGACAAATCAATTACACGATGAATCAATGACTTGATTACTCAACAACTTGCAGCCACGACGACTTGACTTGACAAATCGGCCACTTGATGAATCGATGACTTGTTGTATCGCTGACGCTGCGCTGCACAAGTTGTATTAATTATGAGATGAGTTGCAGCAAAGACGAAATGCCTTTGAGTTGAATCAATGACTCAGTTTAGAGTCAATTATATGAGCCATCATTCATGCTTGCCACACGCTGGTCTCATAGCCACTCAACTGGCTGAGCAACAACACATCAACCCAAATGAAAAATCGCCACAAACATTTGACTTGCGGCGACTTCGACTTCGACTCAGTTTAGTTTTGAAATGCGTATCAATGCTGCTGCTAACTGCCTCCCTGACAGACATTTGACTGCCGTCTGAGCTGGACGGACATGCTCACTCACCGACTGGGAGTTTGAGGAAGCTGTGCTGCTGGTATGATCAGCGCATAATCTCAGCCTTAATGCGTAAGCCCGCCCGCAGGTCAAATGTATCTTCTTTATTTTTTGTGTCTACATGATGAAGAAGCCACAAGCAACCTGTTTCAATCGATTGCCCTCTCTCTGTCTCCCTCTCACACACTTGCACGCTTTCTGTCGGTTTGTCGCGCGCGGTGTGTGTTCGTGTTAACGACTAATTTCAGTTCCCACGAAGATTTTCAACTAAATTAACATTTTGTTTAACTTCTTTTTAAAAAAAAAATAAAAAATAAACTTAACCTTTTTTAAATCTTCACACAGTGAGTAATTTGCTCAAGATTGGATTCGATCCTATAAAGTATATGCATATATTATATATATCCGTTCGTCTGCGTACTGTAATTTTCTTAAGATTGGTTCATACCACCGATCCGAGCCTATAAAGCTAATTCATATAATATATATTAGTGAGTTATGAGTTTCCAATTTTGCAGAGGTTTTTTTATACTAATGAACGATACATGGGCATGATGGAACTTCGGGAAATGGCAGTACCTCAAATGCTATTCGAATACACATGAGATCGGCATAGTATTGAGCTCAGTATAGTGTTGGGATCAGCATAGCGTGGCGTTAGTCTTCGAGCTGATATTGGCATAGCATGAGTGGCCATCAAAAAAGTATCTCCGGTATTGAATGCAGAGTAAAACATCTTTTGCTAAAGCCGAAGTTAACTTCTCATTGGTTTTGTTGTATCATCTTACATGCTAACCGAATTCATGCAATGCTGCCTAAACGAACTTAGTGAAGATTGAAAAAAAAAAACCATTGAAACAAAAACAAAAACAACGTTAAACAAATTTAAAGTTAATTATTTCATTTGTGGTTTTGTGTCTGAGATTAATGATGTGAGAAACGGCGACAACAACTGACAATGATTAGTTTAATGATCATGATTATTGTTTATTATTTTTTTCCATTTTTCGCTTAAAAACTTTATGAATATTTTGCTCAGCAAAACAAAAGTGTGTGACACTTGAAGTTGGCTTAAGACAAGACAAGACTAGACATCATTAATAGTCGACAACAACAACAACAAAAACAACAACAAGGCACATGTAACGCCCATGGCTGTGATTTTATTGATCGATTGATTGATTGTTGGGCATTGCCGGGGGCTCCCAATTGGATTATGACTTTCCAATGAGTTGTTTGTCGAAACTTAAAGAAATGATTTGTCAATAAGACAAACCAATCAACGCCTTAAGCCACGAGAGACCATGAGGGCGCCAATCGGTTTGAACTCAAGACACAATCAAGTCGTCTCACTTTTGATAGATAACATAAGAAGCAATGAAAATATCTTGGCTTGAGTACATTTCATGGCTGTTTTGGAATTCGCTCGTATGGAGGTTTTTCTATAATTTCAAAGTCTGTACATCATTAAAGCTTTTCATAGACGCCAATAGTTCGATCCCATGTAGAAAGCAAATGTTGCATAATACTGACGCTTCTAAAAGGACTACCACGCATTGTACATGCATATTGCCACTTGGCACATCATCTAATATTAACAAATTTCAGGTTGACTGCATAGAAAAATGCTTTAAAAGTCTGCAAGTCAAACCGAATGTTCTCGAATATTGTATCTCAGCTACGCCATCTCAAAAAGCTAAAAAAAAAGTGGAAAAAGTAACGACAAACAATGAAAGCCAATCACGAACGATGGCTCGGCTGCCTCGACTTGTCTTCCTTTGACAATTGTCAACATGCTGTGGCTGCCAACTTGTTGTTGTTGTAGCTGTTGTTGTAGCTGTTGCAGTTGCTACCGACAGCCGCCATGTGTTGCTGCTGGAGTAGGTGGGAGGAGACAAAAGCATTGAACAGCAAAAAAAAAACGCGCGCGCTCTAGGACATCATCGTCTCTGACTCATCTCGTCCCATCGCGTCTCATATCATTTGGTTGTGCTCATGGGGGCGCTCACTACTGTACGTTTTGGGGCACGAAAAACGCTCGCAAAGTGTTGCTGCTCATGTTGTTTCGAGCCAATTTTGTATGCCGCCGCCGCTAGAGAGCCTTGAGCCATAGACCAGAGACCGAGATAGGTCAGCACGCCCACCAGCCACCAGCCGCCAACGCCACCGCCGGTGGTGCTGCTGCTGTTGGTAGTGATGATGCTGCTGCTGGTGGTGATGATGATGATGAAGACCTGCTGTGAGCAAGCCAGGCGGCCAAGCAACAACAACGACAACAACAACAGTCTGAAGGCTCAAAAACAATGGTGCCTTCTTCTTTTGCTGCTGCTGCTGCTGTTGCTACCTCACAGTCACCGGCGGCGGCTGCTGCTGCTGCTGCTGCTCGGGTGGTGACTTCGATCGTGCTGTTTGCCACAGCAAAAGATGAAAGCATAAAGCAAAAAAACCAATGTATCTCAAAAGTGCATGCGACATGTGTACTTCAGCACATTGTGAATGTGTCGCACAGGAAGCGGCGCGGTTGTTGTTGTTGTTGCTGTGCTGTGCTGTTGCTGACTTGTGTCCACCACGTTGTTGTCGTGTTCTGTGACTTTGACTCCTCTTGGCTCGGTTCGGTTCGGTTCGATTTGGTGTCTTGTCCTGTCCGCTCTGTTCCGCTCCTGCCGCGCTTGTTTGTTGCTTGTTTGTTTGTCGATTTCTATCGATGAATTTCATTTGTGTTCTATTTTCTGATAGCAATCTAAACTGCTGCTGCTGCTTCTGCTGCTGCTGTTGTTATTGAGGCTTAGCTGCTACCAATGTTGACTGCCACCAATTTGTATGCCAATCGTTGTCATCGTCATTGCGTCGACTTGCAAAAAAAAAAAAAAACGTTCCAAAAATCGAACTTCAACTAAACTGAAAACGTAAGCAAAACGAAACGAAAGCAACGTTGCCAACAACAATGACGATAATGATGATAATAATAATAATGCTAATAATGACGACCAACATGTTAATGATGTTCATGTTGATGATAATGATGATCAGTATGACTATAAGCAACACCAAAATCGTTGTCGCCGTTTAGAAACCGGTTCACATGCCAAGAAGTCCTGCACCAACTGTCCGTCCGTCCGTCCGTCTGTCGTCTTTTGCTTTAGAACTCACCTTGCGCACATGAGTTTTCTGCAAAAATTTCTTATCGAAATACAATTCTTGTATTGCTACGAATAAAAAGCAAAAACCAAAAACCAAAAAAAAAAAGGGTCGCTTTGTGCTTGAGTTTATTTCAGCAGCGTCGACGACGGCAGCGGCAGCGGCAGCAGAAAAAAGAGTGACCAAATCGACGTGCAATTTTTTTTTTGTTGCCTGTGCAGACGCCATGAGCGGGGCGAGTGGGTGTGCGGCAATGCGCCATAAGCAACGCGCGCTCGTTTGCTCGGCGATGACAACTTTAAAGATGATGATGACAACGAGCAGCGACAACAACAACAACAGCAACAACGTGAACGATGAAGGTCGACGCAGCGCCGCTGCCGCCATAGGGCGCCCCAATGTACCGCCGGCACTGTTATTGTCTACAGTGGTCTGCCTTGTGCACACACACACACACACATATAGAGAAACACATGCATAAAAGCCGATTAAACGAACGGGCGGCCTGGTTTGCTTTGCTCGTTCAGTCGTTCAATCGTTCACTCGTTTGTTCATACGTTCGTTCGTTCGTACGTTCATTTCGCTTACCTTGGCCTGACGGTGGTCCTCGTTGCTGTGGCGACGGCGTGCGCGCATTTCGGCGCTCATTCGTTCCTGCCTGCCTTCGTTCGTTTGTTCGTTCCTTACTTCATTCGTTCCCCTTGTGCGATCGATCGCACGTTCGTTCCTTCGTTCGTTCGTTCGTTCGTTCAGCTGATACAACAATAAAATATTGTTAAGGTAGCTTTTTCTTATTATTTTGGCATCTCGAATTTGTTTGTCTTTGTGTTATCGCTTTGAGTCGTTTCGATTCGCGCACAGGCAAACAAAAAACAACGAACAACGAACAAGTGAAGACGGCAGACGGGCGTGCGGTCGATCGGTCGATCGGTTGGGTTTGACAATGTCGCCAGCGACTCGTGAAATGTGACCAAGCGCTTTAAACGATGATTTCAAGTTAAGATTTGAATGTTTTGCGTTCAGAGGCTGCTGAATGCCTTCGCTTGGCTTGGCTTGGCTTGGCTTCGCTTGTGTGCTTGGAGCCGCTGTCGGCGTTGAAATTGACTGCCTGCCTGCCATGGTCGGTCGGCTGCGGCGACACGACGCGCCACGCCAAGTCGCACATTTTCGGTGGCAGTTGCTTTTGACCATGTGCGTGTATGTGTATACATATGTATGTGTGTGTGTGTGTGTGTGTGTGTTTGACCATTTAGGCGTCTGGCTTTTGATGCTCAGCTTTGTTTTTTCTGTTGGCCGTTTTTTTTGGAGCCTGGCGCCTGCGGTATGCCTTTGTCGTCGGATATGAGAAATGATCACAGACATGAGAAACAAAAGATTTGCAAATGTCTTTGCGCAGCTTTTGTGAATTGCATAGTCCAACACACACACACACACACTTACATACATACATATATGCGTAAGCTTGCGCGCGCGCGTACTTTTGTGGCGCACAATGGCGACGACGCCGTATGATAACAACAACAACAACAGCAACAACGTCGCAGACATGGTACGAGCGCGAGAACGTGTTTGAACGTCGTTGCCAATGTCATCTCAACGCCACCGACACAAAACTCTCGCCGCTGCTGCTTTTGTTGTCTGGCCAGCCGACCCAACGACCAACTGACGGACCGACCGATCGGCCTTTATTTGAAGCGTTCGACATTTAGCACAGCTCAGCGCAACGTGTGCTGCTTGCCCAACAGTTCTGCCTGCCAAACTTTTGCCAAACCGCAGCAAACCTTTTGCCACACATTGTCAGCGTCTGCTGCTCATAAGCTCGTCAATCGCATTGTCAAGCATGACTATCAACTTGCAAGCACAGATTTTCTACAATTCAAATACTTACATTTTTCATTCCGACTTCAATTCAATTCACCAAAGCAAAAATGTTAGTTCTTATTTTCACTTACATTTACATACATGCCAACGTGGCCGAAAGCTTTGTTATTAATTACTTGAACGTGCTAAATTTATATAAACGTTTAATTGATTTACGCTGCAAATGAATTTATCGTCGCAAAAGTCACACACATCGAAGCCGTTAATTTATTAGCGCCTTCAGTGGCTCTGCTGCAAGCGCTGCATTGATTAGAAGAGATGCGAAGATTAGCAAACTGCTGCGCCGTTAATTTGTGCTCATCAACGTCGTCGCACAATAATATGCAGAGGTGCTTAGGCATGTGCGTGTGCCTGTCAGTCAGCTGGCATGCATGCATGTGTGTGTGTATATGTGCGTGTGCTTTGTTTTACGAACATTTTGCGACAGGTGACCACGCTGCTTCTTTACCTTATTATAATATAACAAGGCAGTCAAATGCCGACGCTGTCGTCAACGTCGTCAGCATCGTCGTCGTCGTCGTCGTTGCCGGCGTTTGCAACAACATGTGAAAAATGCTTAAATAGTATTGTAAATGCAGCCAATTACACGTTAACGCATTGACATGCGACTTTTCAACGCGGAGAGAGCGCGCGAGAGTTTTGTCGTGTTGAGCGACGGTTTGCTTTGCCCTCTCCTTCGTCTTTGCTTCGTTTACTACTACTTACTTACACTTGTGTCTGTGCTGTGAACAAGATCAAGCCACAGCGACAATAACAACAACAACAGCAACAGCAACAACAACATGCAATGAGCAACAAGTACAAGCGCCACTACAAGAGTTCAGACAAAGCAAAACAAGGCAGACAAGGAAGGCATGGCAAGGCAAGGCAAAGAAGAGCAAAGTGCGCATGATCTTTGTTGTCATGTACCGACGCATACGGTAGAAGTGTAGTAAGACTGAAGCTTAGCTGTGTGAGAGTGAGTGAGTGCGCAACAGCAACGCTATTTTGCATGTGCTGACGCTTAGTTGTGTGTGTGAGTGTGTGTGTGTGTACAAGTGTAGAAGCCAACGACGCCAATGCGGCATGAGCATTTCGAGATACTTAATTAGGTTCGTCAGCGTGCGCGCGCACAAGATTCAAGAACCAACAAGCAAGTACAAAGCAAAAGTGCCGACAACAACAACAGCAACAACAACAACAAGGACAAATTTTTTGCTTTGCGTTTTTATTGTTGTTGGTTTTTATTTAATAGCTTTAAATCAACAATTGTTTGTTCGATTTGTTTTCTGCCAACAAGTCGCCTGAGTCCGAGTCTGAGTCTGAGCTTGTGTCTTAGCCACAGCCTCTGCTTGGCTCTGAGCCTCAGTCTGAGCCACGGACACAGCGACATTGTGATTTAACGCGCATCCTTGACATTGCTTATGCACATTGTCTGCTTGCTCGCTTGCGCCGCCAAGTGTCTCTGTCTCTCTCTCTCTCTCTCTCTCTCTGTTCGTTGGCGACTCGGCATGTTGGTGGCGCCACTATCAGTGCCCGTTTATCGCTATAATTTATTTTAATTCAATTGTAGCGCTACTTGCCACAACGCCGGACCAACGACGATCAACCAACGAGCAACGACAATGGTGTGGTTTGTTACAGTGTTGCCGCCGCCGCCGACGTCGCCAGTGTTGTCGCCGGTGTTGATGTGTCTTTGGCACACGGCAGTTGATTACTTTGGCCACCATGAGGCAAGCGAGCAACGCACATTTGTCACTGAGATATGAACATTTGATTCCGGAACCATGCGTCCTTTGGAGCTTTCAAAGTTTCTCTTTTATTATAATATTTTGAAATTTTAGAGAGGTTCCTAGAGAGTCACAAAACCAGACGCTATGAAGCTGTGTTGTCACTGCTGTTTCTGCAATGGATGTGAAGTCTCAAGTGTTCAGCAGAAGCTTGACAGATATTGATGGAACGCATTGTTGGGCTAAATGTGTGAAAGTTTTGATCGTTCGTTGATGCTGAAATGCTGAAACCATATTTATTTATTTATATAAAGTTAAGAAATTTAGAAACATGGCACTTCGGCGCATTAGTCTGGCTACTAAGCACGAAACAATGGCGAAAGTGTTAAGTTGTGTAAAGCGCAAGTGCGACAAAACAACAAATCGCTCCGAAAGCAAACGTAGGAAGTGCCCCAAAGTGTGTGTTATCTCTGAGGGCCTTCAAAGCATTGCAGAAAACATCTGCCCATGTGCTTATCTCATACGCAGCTCCGTTGAGTCAACAAAGCATCAACGCAGCACAACTCAACTTGCGTGCGACGCCCTCACGCACGCACGCATGCAAACAACAATGCCGTCACTTACGCATTTACTGCGCATTTAATGCAACAAAATGCGAAACTGCAACTTTGCAAAAATTTATTTGCGCGTAAATTTTTATGTTTCTGAAACGTTCCATGGATTTTCGCAGCCGTTGACAGTTTCCCACCAACGGCGACGAAGAACTTGTACGAAATAATCAGCCAGCCAGAGCAACAGCATAATGATGATTATCAACGCAACATCATCATCATCATGATGAACAAACGTGTGGCAATGGCAGGCGAACGTGATGATGATCAACATTGTCGCATCACATGAATCTGCCATTTTTATGGCCAACTTTACTTTGGCGGCAAAATTATTAACGCGCTGCTTTTATGTCGCTACTCGACTTGACTTGACTCAACTCGACTTGACTTGCCTTAACTTCACTGCGTATGTATATGAATATCATGGTGATGATCGTGCTACTGCTAATGATCATTAAGTGCTCAAATGCGCGTGTGAAACGAAGGCAGGCGAAACAACAAGTTTGAATTTCAAATAAAACAAGTCAACAACAACTTTCTTTTTATTGTCAACACACACACACACGCACACACACACACATACGTGCTCTTGTTCCGTGTGCAGGGGGGGGGGCGCAGTGGGCGCGGCTGTAGCATTTGCATATAAACCAAGTTAAGACACCTTCATCACGGAAATTGTGGGCTAAAAATCAAACAACAACAACAACTATTTTTACTATGATTATTTCGCCTTTTAGGGTCAAAATGGATTTCCGTGATTAGCGACGTTTACACTTCCTCAATCAACCAAAAAAAAAAAATCAAAAAAAAAAAATGATATGTAAAAAGATACAAAATTTCACCAAATGAACCAAAAAAATCATAGAAAATACAACTTTTGTTGTTGTAGCAGAATTAACATAATTTTACACTTAATTATGAGAACCATAAAACCTTAAAAAAATTTCAAATAATTTAATAAGAAACACACATGAAAGCATCGCTCGTTGCTGAAGCTGTTGAAGAGTTCAGAATTGAGAATTGAAAGTATTGGAAAAGAGTTCGAAATGCAACAATCAACACCTTTAAAACATTTAATGAGCTCCAAATCAGACAGACAGACACTGATTGAGTTACTCAAGACGCTCTCAGGCTTAATTAATTACTATAAAAAAATAAAAAAATAAAATAAACATATACTCTTTTGTTGTTGTTGTCTTTTTGTTAATTAACCTAAGCTGAAGTATTTTGCTGTGTAGCGATTTACCTGAGCACAGCGTGTGGCAGGCAGGCAACAACAACAACAGCAACAACAATATGTGCCCACACACGAACGGCAAACAAATTGTGTTGGGACCTGCAGCTGAAACAAAAGCGACCTGAACTGAACTCAGCTCACTGACTAACTGACTAACTGACCATACAAGTAACTCATTTACACGCACTAGCGTTATGCACAGGTAGCAACAGCCAGACAGACAGACAGACAGACCAACAGTCAGTGAGTCAGTTAGTCAGTCAGTCAGGTCAGGCCGTTGACACATTTGAATATTAAACAAGTGACGATTTGTTTTATTGATTCGTTTTGGTATGAGAGAATTAAATATTTACTTGACTTTTATGCACATTTCCGTTTCTTAAGAGTTTCTTTAAATTATATATTATTATTATTTTTTTTTTTTATTTTTTGGCGGCACGTTAAGATTTACAGATCAATTTAATGTTACTTGATTTGTTTGGTTTTTAAATATATTGAAGAAGTTTAAGGGGTTAGAACTAGTTGAAACTTTTGAGAAAGAAATTTTTTTTTTTTTTTGCATTTTTTTATAAATATTATTTTGAAAATATTCACTGAAAATTTCAAGACGATCCGAAGAATACTTTTAAAGTTATTCAGTAATGAATGGCAGCCTCTCTGAAGCACGCCAGTAGAGAGCTTAAAGTCTTAGCTCGTTCGCGTTTTTCTCGAAACCATTTTTCGAAATCGGTGATCACTGTAACTTAAGAATGGTTTTAGCGATCGGTTTTTTTCATTTATTCAAATCCATTCCAACCCAAATTCCATTCGTCCAACCGGAGCATTATGGGATTACCTGTCGATCTTTTTTTTTTCTTATTGAATTTTGATGATCCTGTGATGAATAAGAGTGATCACCGCAAAACATTCTTACAAGAATTGCTGTAGCACCCTCATTTTTAAATATTATGTAATAAGATTTTTTTTCAGATCTTCTTTAAAAACATATCTTTCATGTGGATAAAGATTTGGTATTAATTATTTTGTTGTGTTGGCAGGAAAACATCTTAAAGAAGATCTATTTTTTCTATTTATGTTCCAACTAAGTCTAACCCCTTAAACAAAGAAACAACCTTAGTACAGTAGATCGGCTGTTGGCTTATAAGTCAGGAATTTTCAGGTTTCTTGTGCCAGCTGAGTCAATACATGATGTTTTACAGATCAGTTACGAAGTTTGCCTGAATTGGTTTGCCTTTAGAGATGTGTTATTTTTTCAAGATGAAATTCGAAATGTGTCTGGGAGAAGGGAAAAATTATAATATTGCACATGTAATGATGAGTGAGTTTCAACTTATTATAATGTAGCGTTGCATTTTTACATACGCTTATATAATTACTTATACTTTGTCAATACTATATATTATTTTATATATATATATATTATTATTTATAGCAATATAATATATTATATGCCTTCAGTCAAGTGATTACTCAAATGCAAAGACGTTACTCATAATCATACCCAATGTGTTCTTGAGTTCGTGTGTTCTGGAACGAACTTTCGAAGTTCATCAGCTCACATGTGCTTTTAGGTTCATATTATATATACTTACATCTCGCTCAAAATAAAGACATTTGCATAAATTTGAAGCTTTCAGTTTGAAAAGTTATCAACACATTTCGTCTGAGCGTCGTTTGTTTTATAAGTAAGCATAATGAATGCATTCGTTGCTACTGTTTTTCAATGATAGTGATAATGATAATGCCCGACGATATCATTTGAACAACATTATCATCATTGGCACGATAATCTTCACATTGAGTGGACCATGATCGCTTTCACTTGTTGTTGGCCATCTTTCTTTTGTCTCGCTAAGCTTGGCTTGGCTTGGCTTATCTGTGCTACTACACTCAAGTTGCTTCATCAACAAGCTCATTATGAGCATTGAAGTATCTGCGGTTGTTTTTGAGTGTCGCTTTGTTCATTTACATAAAAAAAAATGTCTTTTTTTTTTGTTTTTGTGTTGATTTTTATTTACAGGAAATTATCAAAAATTTATACAGAACGAATATGTTTGTTCGCCACCGAGCTGAATTAATCGTATTTAACGAAGCAAGCGAACCTTTCACCTTTTGTTGGCTTTGTTTTTGTTTTTGTTTATGTTTTTTTTTTTTCAATCAACACTTCCATTCATAAAAACTTGGCGGTCTAAACTTGAAATGATCTATAAAAAAGTGGTGTCTGTGTGTTGGATCGGTCGGTCGGTTGGTTGGTTGGTTGGTTGGTCTGTATTGATTGTTGTTTCTCTGCGGCTTAATGAACGTTAAGCATGAGTCTTGGTCATCTCAGTCGTCGGACAACATTGCGTATGCTTAATTTATTGACACTTAATGTCAATGCTGATGTTGTTGCTGCCACCGACGTTCTAGCGACGCACAATTAAAGGCGACGCTTGCCGGCCGGCCGGCCTGGCACATAAACATGTTCAACTTTGCTTTGTTGTTGCTGTTGTTGTTGTTGACTGCAATGCAATTCGCTGCTTAACACTTGTCTGCAACGTTCATCATCATCATGTTCATCATTGGCATTTTCATTATGATGATGATGTTGTGCATGAAGCTTGCGAAAACAGTAGCAGACAAATATACAAACAAACCGACAAATAATTTTCGTCTTCGTCTTTTAACCTTTTGCATGAAGTCCGGTCGATCGGCAGCCAGCCAAGTCCGGCGTGCGTGCGTGCGTGCGTGCGCGCAAAGCAAATAAATTTGTCTTGTAGTAATTGCCACTGTCCAAAAGAGCAGGTACGACGACAGATGAAGTTTAAGTTGAAGTTGAAGTTGAGGTTGAAGAAGGCTTTGCCACTTTCATCGTCGTCGTCGTCGTTGACGTCGTTGTTGCACGTTTTGTCACCCGCTTCATTCGTTGCAATTCCATGTTCGTCCCGTTGGCTGCCTGGCCAACTCGTCTTCGCCTCACTCACTCACTCGCACACACTTGCTCAAGCGCTATCATCATTAACGCTTTTAGTTGAATTTTATTAAGCAAACGACTGCGAAACGAAATTTGTAAGTCAAAAAAGCCCGCAGAAAAAGGTTCAAATGAGATCAAGAAAATTAACGCTTTCAGCTTCAACTTGAAGCCCAACTTAAGAGATTCAGTGATCCCAACTTCGGTTTGAAAATTTGTTCAGAAAAATCAGTAATGAAAAGAGTGTCTGAAATTTCTTTGTCTTTGAGGATTTGAATTGATCATGATAGATAAACTTTATATATAAGGCGATGTTCCAAACTTCAATTGAATTGAGCGGATTACGAGTAGATTATATCTTTTGTCGTAGGAAATTATTATGAAATATTTATCCGAATTAATATCAAAGTTCTATCTCAAAATATTGTCTTACATTTGAGTATTCGACTTATGACAAGTACTCTTCAAACCTGCCATAAATTACGTGTGGGTTTCTTCTTCTTGAGCCTTGTTGAGTTTTGGTCAGAGATTATGAGTACCATCAACCTTCAATATCAACCTTCAATATCTCACGTGAGATATTGCTTGAAATTTGAAAAAAGATTGCTAAGATTTTGCTGGAGCACAATTTATTTTTATCTCACATAATTTTTGCACGTTCCTTAGATTTGTTAATCTTGACATCCAATAAGTAATTTTTTTCTATTGGCAACTGGTAGAATTATGATTCTTTATAAGAAGTTTATTATTATATTTTATTATAAACTTCTTATAGATCATAGTGCTTATTATGGCACCATGAGGACTCATGCTTATACATCATCACATCATCATTACAAAAAGGTTGAAAAAAAGTTCTTTAAGTGAAAAATATAAATTTTACTCAATGAAGTTTCATTATAATAAAAGTTTATAGTATTTTTTTTTTTTTTTTGAAAACTAATTTGGGACAATAAACGACTTTTACTTTCTAAAGAGCTTCCGTTTTTGTTGTAGTTGTTGGTGGTTGTTTTTTTCTATACAAAAGGCTTAATTGATCTACTTTGTAGGCTACTTAAGCGTTATTTTTTTCTTACTTAAAGCATGCCAATATATTCAACTAACCGAGGTCGCTGACAGACAAACAGAAGCACACACACAGACACACACACACACAGGTTGATGACAAAGAGCGGGACAGACAGATGGACAGACGGACATGCACAAATACTCGTATTTTGACTAAATATACAACAAGCTGACAATCGCTTAATGGCTCGCCTGAAAACATGAAAAAATACTCAAGTGTTATCGATTAATGTCCAAGTCTAGCAGCTACCGAACGATCGGCTGAAGCGGTTCGATGCGAGTTGAGTTGACTGCCTGCCTGACTGCCACGGCTGTGTTGTTGTTGTTGTTGTGTTTTATTGGTGCTTTTTAATAAAGAGAACCAACACAACCGCTTTGATGACAATGATCATGATGACAATGATGATGATGATGATGACGATGATGATGACGCTGAAGTACAAAAGATGCCGACAAATATGGCAACACCAACTTCGACTTGAGAATTACGACAAAGACACGAACTCGCTCATATATAAGCCAACTTGAAATTGTCATCAAGGGCTTCAATGCCTCAAGTAGTAAACTGAAGTTGTGTTAATGTTCATAATGATCATGATGACCATGATGATGATGATGGTGATAGTGCTAATGTCAACGCGCAAACACCTTTATCAGTGTTACTACACACTCAATCGTTGAGCTGAGCTGAGCTGAGCTGAGTCGACGTTGTGTTGCATGTCGCGCGCAATAGGCCAAGGAACCGTCTGCCTTGTGGCAATAAACCGGGGCTTCGGACTTCATGGTGGGTCCCCAGTGCGCTTGCCTTTTTAATTTTGCATTGCAGTTGCAGTTGTTGCATGCCACACGAAATGCGTCGCGGCACCATCATCATCAACACCAGCCACACCAACAACAACAACAACAAAGTTGTCTTATCGCACTTGGTCTTCTTGGCCTACGCTGCCTTCGACTCCCCGCTCGCACTTAGCACGCCTTACAGAAGCGCTTCCGACTCAGCTTGTTTCGCTACGCTTCGTCTGCTTTGCGTCTTCTCTGTCTGTCTGCCTGTCTGTCCGTCTGCCTTTGCAATGAAAGTGTTGAATTCTTATGGAAACATATTTGTCATTGATAAGTTGACTAATAGTTTGGACAACGCAAATGTTCGCTCACATTACTGTAATCATTTACTATTCACACACACACACACACACACATGGGCATATGTGTGAGCAAAAGCAACCGACCAACTTCAACTGCAACTGCAACTCGTTCTATCTTAAGTGATTTAATTTATGAACTGCTCACCGTTTTTCACATTAATTTGTATTGCATTTCGCAATGTGCCCGCAAATTATTAGCACGGCTGTCAAACAAATCAAACATGACTTTTTCAAATCGAAATAAACAAAAAACACATGCCAATTACTTCGCTTTATGTTCATAAAATTATACAATTTGTTGATGAAGCGTTTGTCTGAAAACCTTCTATGAGTTGGCGATCTTATATAATGAAGTAGAATCCTGACTGATGCGAAAGTAAGATTATCCGAAATAACTCTAATTTTATTTGATCTGGGTAGTCTTAAAGTATTAAATTATAGTTTAATTGAAATTATTGTTTAATAGAAATTATACTTTAATAGAGAATTTGATTTGATCTGGATAATCTCAAAGTATAAAATTATAGTTTAATATAAAATTTAGTTTAATGAAGAATTTTATTTGATCTAGAGAATCTTAAAGTATTAAATTATAGTTTATTAGAAATTATAGTTTAATAGAGAATATTATTTGATCTGGATAATCTCAAAGTATTAAATTATAGATAGAAATAATAGTTTAATAGAGAATAATATTTGATCTGGAGAATCTTGAAGTATTAAATTATAGATAGAAATTATAGTTTAATAAGAATTTTATTTGATCTGGATGATCTCAAAGTATTAAATTATAGCTTAATAGAAAATATAATTTAATAGAGAATTTTATTGGATCTGGACAATCTTAAAGTACTAAATTATAGTATCGAATATCGAAACGATTATCCATTGCTTTCCTTCAGTTGTCTCCAGCAATATGTTCTAGTCAAAACTTATAGTTTCAATATGACTGAACACAAATTTGAGTTTCTCTTATAAAAAACCCTCCACAAATAATGCATGATATATGTCTACATCATGACGTTAGAAACGTTTGAAGAATGCCAGATATTTTTTAATTATCGTCGTCAATATAACATCAAGAATTCTGCAATTGAATATCATCGCATGTCCTTCAGTATGTAGGATATGTTGAAGATCAATTCGTTGGTCAAACCGTACATTCGTCTCAACGGGATATTTGACAGGAGGAGGAGGAGCAGTAGGATGGGCTTGAATATGTGCTGTTAAAGAAATCCAATAAAACTTCCGCTACACAGACTGATGGAAGACACGAAAATGTTATGAGACATGTTGTAAATAGAAATCTCTCCAGATATATCTTAAGATCCATGCGTTTATTGATTGCAGCGCATGACTAATCCGCTGTCCGAACAGAAAGCAGCCAAAATATGGGATAGTTGTAGCCAAAGAATGTCCAGACGTTCTTTCGTTATTATACAGTCCAAAGATCTCTAGATATATTAACCGTTATTTCCTGACTTGTATGAGAAATGTATATGGCAAACAGTTTGTTAAAATAATATAAACAAAACGTTAAAATCAAATGAAATTTGAAACATTATTAAATAACAGTTATGTTAAGAAAGCAATTGTCGATCTTAGAGCTGACGGTCACTTTGATGTTGTTGTTGTTGTGGTGTGCAGTTAAGCTTATTGAGCTTCGATTCGCTTAAATTCCGCGCAAAGTCTTCACTTCAGTTCAGTTCGGTTCAGTTTCAGATCGGATCAGATCAGTTTAGTTCAACGAACCATGGCCAACCAATAACAACAACAACAGCAAGCTTTTTTTGCATATGGCATGTGTATTATATATGTGCAATAGATGATTTTTTCAGGCTTTGTTTTTGTTTTTTTTTAGTTTTTTGTTTTTTTTTCAGTTTTTTGTGCAAAGATTGCAATCGTGGCTTTCATTTGATTACTTGGCTCATTTGTTGGTTACATGCTTGATCAGTCAAGCTAGCAAACAAAATGAAATAAAACAATAGCAAAAACAACAACAACAACAGCAACAACAACAATCAAGTAAACCAAAACAAATCAATGCAAAAATCGCCAAATGCAAAACGAGTTGCAAATCAACAAATTGTTGAGTGCAAAATTTCATGTTGTTTGCGGCGGCAGCAACAACAACAACAACAACAGCACACATAAAAAAATACAACAACAAATATAAGCATAAAGCAAAAGCATCAAGCTGACGCCGCCATAAATGTCGATGGCGTCGCGCCTTTCGTTGTTGTTGTACGTTGTTGTTGTTGTTGTTGTATGTTGCAAGTAGCGCCATTCAATGTGGCACGGTGCTGTTGGCGGCATTGGCGGCACCTTCCATATGACCAATCGAGTGTAACTCGCTCACATTTGCATGCCTTTTGCAATGCTGCTTTGTTGTTGTTGTTGTCGCTTGTTGTTTGTTGTTGTTGTTGTTGCGCTGTGCCGTTTTTTTGGTCGCTTGTAATTTCGCGCAGACCTTTTTGCCAATTGGTCTGTCTACAAACCGAACGTCGTTCTTCGCTCCTTCGCTTCACTTCTCTACTCTTCATCATCATGATCATCATCATCATCATGATCATGATGATCAACAATGCTCGCTTGGCGCTTTTGACGCTTTTTGCTCATGCGCGTCTCATGCTGAACAACATGCATCATTAGCTTTACGCTCTGTTCGGTTTTGTTGTTGTTGTTGTTGTTGGTGTTGTTGTTGTTGTATGCAAAATAGTCGCATTTGCGGTTTTCGATTTTGTGACCGCCCATTTTGTTTAGCAAATTTGCAATTGGTTGTTGACCACATTGCCAGCGCCGTGTTTCTCTTCATCATCCACATCATCATCGTCATCATGTTGTTGTTGCATGAGGGCTCATGATGTGCAGATACACAGATGCTGTGCCGCCAAAATGACGCCAACGGCGCTCAAGTCGTGATTGTGAGCTTTTGCTTGCATTTTGACTTGATTTTAAACTCGTCATTGCATTTGCTTCTGCTTCTTCTTCTTCTTCCTCCTCTGCGGGTTCTGCACTGATCTGCTACTGCCAGTAATCATTACCAAGCGTTGTTGCTGTTGTTGTTGTTGTCGGCCCATTCAACGTTTGTACGTCAACCTTATTGTTGTTTTTACTCCTGTCCTGTCCTGTCCATTTGTAACTCGTCTCGTCGCCTCTCCTCACCCCACTGCACTGCACCCTGCCCCCTCTGCTCTTCTCTGCTCTGCCGAGCGCTATTACAACATTTCGTTTCGTCCATTCAATGTTATTTCGCTACTGTATCTCAATCTCATGTTTCTTCATTAAAATGTAAATCGTTTTAATTAACATTTTTTCGTTAGTTGATTTTTTTTTTTCTACCTTTTATTTAACAGTCGTGCGCGTAAATTTTTGTTGTTTCTGGTTTTATGTTATTTATTTTATTTTGTTTTGTTTTTTTTTTTATTATTAAACCCAACAATTGGAATTAATTTAATACTTCAATTTAAAAAACCAATAAAAAATTGAATAAATAAAATAATAAAAACAAAAAGAAATTTAAATAATAACAACAAAAAAAATCGAGTCTGCTTTTCTCATCTGTATAAAAAAATGTATAAATAATACAAACAAACTTAAAAAGAAAAACCGAATTTTACGCAGTCTTTCAACCATTTTGCAGTGCCACGCCCATTTTTTCATGCAAGTTTCATGTCTCTAAAACCAGACTGGTCGAGAGAGTAGTATCACCTTAGCGCTTAGGTTTCTTACGTGTAATTTTATAGGAGACTCGTATTTTGTTCACGAATTTTTGCTAGATGATGCTTACTTTTTCATAATATGAACAACAATGATTGCAGCAGCTAAACAAAGTGACAGACTAACGGATCCAAGCTGAGTTGGCCTGTGAATTATATATATGCTATGATATATGTGCTTATGTGTTCTTCAAACTTCTTTACAATTAGTTCTATGTTTAATTTTATAAAAATACAAACATAACTTTTTATGAATTTATATAAATACAAGTAAACACAAAAGGACAAAAAAAAAAATATTAATGAGTGACAAAAACAAAAAACAACAACAACAACAACAGCAAAATTGTGCATAATTCAATGATTAAAACAAATCTTCATTCATTCAAGTCAAACTGTGTGGCCTCTCATTTATGTTATTCTTTCATTAGCACTAAAACGAATGCCCGCTGCCCCTCCCCCCAAAACCCCGAACGACTCATGGAACGTTAAATATTAACATTTGGCTTAATTAAGACATGTTAGCCGAGAAGACCGCCAGCGCCGTCAACGTCGGCAGCGGCAGTGGCGGCGGTGGCGGCACCTTCGTCTGTGCCCTTTCATAAAAAACAAAAAAAAAAAATAAAACAAAGAAGAAAAAAAAATATATAAATAAAAACAGTTAATAAAATATATTTGACTGTTTTATGAGTTATCTGAACGATGCGGCAGGTATATGAGCCATGTGTCTGTCTATCGTCCGTCGTCTGTCTCTTTCACTCGCACTTTGTCACTCTTGTCAATCGTGGCTTTTTAGCATATATGTATTTTCAAAACGAAATCATTCTAAATTCACATAATCATAATAATAAATAAAAAATCAAAATCAAAATACAAATAAAAATTAAAACTAAAATCGTTGAGCGCCGTTAGTGATTAACTTTGATTTTTCAATTTTCTCAGACATTTTGCCTAATTTGGTTGACTTGACTTGACTTGAATTGAGTTCCACTTATTCATGATGCTGATAATGATGTTGCTGATGATGATAATTATTAACTTGTTGGCTGCCCGTTCGTTCGTTCGTTCTGGTTTGCCGTTCTGCCGTTTTGCTCTTTGTATGTTGTCGCACTTAGTTCGTACCATAAAAGGTCTGAAAACGCTCGTGAACAGTTGATGTTGTGCTTGCTAATTGATCAACGTTAACGGCGCATCATGTGAACGTCTCGAAGGAAGCTCAGTCAGGAGTTGCTCAGTGGCCGAGCGTGATTAAGAGATTGTACAAAGAAGAAGACAATACAATGACCAAGAGTTGTAGCAAAGCACACAAAAATATGAGACAAAAGTAGAAAGAAGACAAATTTGTTGATAGAAGAAGGCGTCTTTATTATAATTCTATGTAAAAGGCAGAAGAAAGTGTAGAGCGATGAGATCTCACGTGTAGTTTTTGGTTTATTTGCATTTGTTCATACATCAGTAAGGTAAACGTGCTAGTCTTGGTTTAGTTTAGGAAACATTTTATAAATCCGAGTGATCCCAGTAATGGATTCGCTGTGCCAGTAATGGATCAGTTTGACAAACTCACGAAACATTTTATAAATCCCAGTGATCCCAGTGATGGATTCACTGTGCCAGTAATGGTTCAGATTAGATCAAACTCACGATATTAAAATCTTCTACTTTCTTTGAATTTATTGAGCCAATATTTCGATTCATTATTCACATAATCTGGTTAACAATATGCTCAAAAGAGAAAAAAAATTATAAACAATTAATGTCTTTGATTTAAATAAATAAAAAAGCTTTTTATCGCAAAATAATCAATACGAGCAAAAGTGAGTCTATGTGGGTTGCCTCATGTTTAGATTTTTCATATCTCTCCTATGCACTTTATCGCTATGCTTGCTTTGGAGATTTTAAACCTTAGGGTACTAGGAATCTTGAATAATTATTACAGATTTTTTTACCCATTCGTTTTTGTACAATTGTGCAAAATGTAAGAAAGTTTTGTTCGCCACTGTATGTTTCCTGTGACACTTGTTTGCTAATCGTTTCATTTGCGACTAATTTCATTTGACACTTTTTTAATAATTGTTTCATTTGACACTTGTTTGATTATCGTTCAATTCGTACATTATTGGAACGTTTGTCTTACTTATATGAAACATGAGTGATAATTCTAATGAAAATTGTGATATGTTCGCATTGAGACAAATGATGCTTTTGACACTTGTTTGCTAATCGTTTCACTTGACACTTTTTTATTAATTGTTTCATTTGACACTTATTTCATTTGACACTTGTTTGATGATCGTTTCACTTGACACTTTTTCAACAATTGTTTCATTTGGCACTTCTATTCTCTCTTGTCACATTTGCGTCCTTCTCTTTCTGTCACTAAACAGGAGCTTGGCCGCTGTCGGCGTGTCTCTTGATTGAGCGTGTTAATCACGCAATCAACGCAAACGAATTGAAACAAGTTGAAACGAATTGTCACAAAATTGAACTGTTGCGAATCGCATACGAATTAAATTGAATTGAATTAAGCATCATTGTCGTTGTCTTCTTCTTCTTCTGCTACTTCGTCGTTGCCATGCATTTTCAGCATGCCACAAAATAATGTTACAAGTGTCGAACTGATGGATGACTGAATTGGTTTGGTATTGCATAGTTTTGTGACGAATCTGCAATCACAGTCAGTTGGACAGACAGACGGACAGACATTACTGCAATTTGCCTCATTGCAACACGGAATGCATACAGAGTACACACACACACACACACACAC
This sequence comes from Phortica magna, assembly GCA_037044515.1. Lineage (NCBI taxonomy): Eukaryota > Metazoa > Arthropoda > Insecta > Diptera > Drosophilidae > Phortica > Phortica magna. Next base: position 117,770 of record JBAMBP010001257.1, read on the forward strand.
GGCACATGTGTATTGAGTGAATTGAGACAAAATTATACTTTGAATGTCCTTCTCGTCAGCGTCATCGTCATCGTCATCGTCGCGACACCAAAACAAAATATACTTAATCACTTTATATAGCAGAAGGTTTACTTGCGTTGCCGCATTGGTGTTGATGCCTCATGGCATTGCAACGCACCAAATGCGGCATGAAGTCGCAAAAGCGCAACGATGCTTTTACCAAAAAAGGTGCGACAATTTTGTATTGTTTTTGTTATTTGTTGTTGGTTATTTGTTGTTTGTTGTACAGAAGCATCATTATCAGCTTGATGATCATCAATCGGCTGATCGCATGAGCAAATGCGCGACAATTGCTTTCCACAACATCATTATCAGGCCATAATGATCATTAACGTTGCATTGCACATTTACGATAAAGTCTTCTTCTGTGTCTTGACGGTTTCTGAGGAGTTGTCGTCGTCGTCATTGTCATCGTCATCGAACACTCATTGTTGGCATATTATCACATAATTTAACTGATTCTTTTGCTCTTCTTTTGTCTCGCTCACGCTAACATGCTATCGCACTCATTGTCTCGCTCTCGCTCTCTCTGTGCCACTGGCGGTTGTCTGTCGGACTGCTCTGCCCGGCTTTGTGTGTTGATTACTGTCGCCTTGGTTGGCGTTTAATTGAATGATCACACTTTTGACTTTTGCAATTGCAAAAAGGCTTAACGGCTTCTTGTTGTTGTTGTTGTTATTTTTCTGTCTCTTCTTCTTATTCTTAGTTGATTTGCGCTTTTTTTTCTTATTGGCATTTTTCGTTGAAAGTGTTGAAGCGTTTACTTTGTTGTTGTTGTTGTTGTTGCACGTCAAGTTGCACGCCTGACGAGTTGATTGTTGTATGCATGTTTATGTATGTAAGCAACAACAACAACAACAACAACAACAACAACAAGTTTACAACAAATTTGTATCTTGTTTTGTTGAAATTGTAATTTCATTCGAACCGAACATGTTCCTCACTTCACTGACTGACTAAGTGAGTGAGTGAGTGACTCAGCATGTCTGTCCCGCTGTCCGCCATTTGGTAATGCCAAATTTTGCCCTTTAGTATTCATTCGTGAGAAACAAATGTTTTAAAAGTGTAATTTTCAAATGTTAAATTGAAAATTTGATCATTTGTGTTTTATCACTGTGATATTTCATCACTGCTTAAGTACAGATTTGCTTTGCTTTTTACGCCTTAAAATATTACAACACCAAGCTGATTCATTATCTTATACACTTCGGAGATACTGTAAAGACATGTCTCCCATATATATCATTTATTTATTTGTTATTATCACTGTGATATTTCATCACTGCTCTCTGACTTAAGTACAGATTTGCTTTGCATAGAACATACTGATTCATTATCTTATTTGCTACGGTGATACTTCAAAGACATGTCCCTCATATATATCATTTGTTTATTATATTTATTTATTATCACTGTGATATTTCATCACTGCTGTGACTTAAATACAGATTTGCTTTCCTTTTTACGCCTCAAAATATTTGCATTGAAGCGCAAGAACATGATGATTCACTGTCTTATTTACTACGGCGATACTTCAAAGACATGTCTCTTATATATATCATTTGTTCATTTGCCTTATTTTCATCATTATTTGTTTTTGGTTATTTTTAAATGATAAAAGTCTCATTAGCAACATGTATTTGTAAAATATACTTCGCTAAATAAACGTGATTGTTTGCTCCTCACGGCATCACGCCATCACGCTTATCAACACATTATCACTACTTAAAATAATCATCATCATCAACATTATTAACAACTCTGATGTGTTCACAATGCACATTTTCAATTGCTCACTTGACATGCCACTTGTGCCAAAACTCAACGCAACGCAACTTCAACTAAAAACAACAACAACAACAATAACAATAGTAGAAAAAATGCACAACAACAATTTCCTGAAAGTTTACAAATCAAATTCAAACGTAAATCAACGCGAAATCTGTCATAATCTGTATGAAGCATGAAGAGGTGACAACAATGCCAGAAACAACAACAACAGCAATTACTTTTCATAATGCAACAAGCACAAGCACAACAACAATGACGTTGACAATTTGTTGCAAGTTGTATTATAAAAAAAAATAAAAAAAACGAAAACCAAAATCAAAGTTTAAAAAAAAGAAATACCAACAAACATGTTGAACATTCTCTGCATGCACGAACAGTGACAAAACCAATAAGTGCAGATGTGGCAACAACAACAACAGCTACAACAACAGCAACAACGTCTGCCTGCCTGAGTGAGTGATTGTCTGATTGGCGTCCGTGTAATCGCACTTCATGTCTAATTAGACTTGTTTATACCATTTTGAAAAAAAGCAAAAAAAAAATAGTAAAAAAAAATAGTAAAAAAAAGAAAGAGAAAGAAATAATCACATCAAATAATCAGACAGACTTGTTGAAAAGTAAAAAAAACAAATTAAAAAAAAAAAACATGTATTGTCTCATTAAAATACAAACGACAACAACAACAACTTTTTTGCCCCTCATTTACGCCACCGCATACTTTATGAGCACCACAATACAATGTAAGAGCGAGATAGTGCGACACACGTCTGTCACTATAGAATTTTATGGCTATCTTCATGGTTATTTTCATTTAAATCGCAATTCAAATTCATTCGTTTGAATGCATCATGAATGACATTTTAAATGACAATTTTTCGCCTTTTACAATTCATTATTTTTTACACAAAAAAAAAAGGGGAAAAAAATATGCGCATTGTTGTTATTGCTTTTGTTGCTGTTGTTGCCTTATTACAGTGAAGAGTAAAATGATAAAAAAATTGCAAAACGGTTGAAAAGCGCAGTAAATAATAATAATAACGAAAAAGTAAATTTAAAAACTACAAAAAATTAAACAAAAAAAAAGTAACAGTAAAGAAAACATGGCAAATAATTATTAACGTAATAATGCAATTGTTCTATCAATAAAAAAAAAATAAACTGTCGCAAAAAACGATATTCAAACACACATGGCATATCAAAATGGAAATGCATTATTGAAAATGATCATTTGTTGATTTTAACGCATTTAATGATTTCATGCATTTAATCTTTCAATCAATCATTTGCTCAGTCATTGCTTTAAGTAAGCAAAGCTCGACACACACAATCAGCAAAGTTGCGTTTTCTACAAATGCCAAATGAATTTAAATGTCAATAAATTTAAACAATATTAGCAAAAAAAAAAAAAACAAAAAAAAAAAAAATGAATAATAAAAAAACATGACTGTCAATAAGTCTTGAAAACCGTTGTTTTATTGAACGTTTATTGAGCAAATGAAAATTGATTGACGTCGGTGTTGATTTGTACACTGACTGGAATTGCAGTTGAACTTGTTCGTCTGCTTCTCTATATGAATTATTCGCTAACAGAAGCTCAAAGAAAATGTAATAGCCAAAAATGCCTTGAGATATCTTCAGATAAGAGGATAGGCCTTTAAGCGGTTTGTGGGCGAATTTTTCTTGAGTCAAATTCTCAGAAGAAGAAGCTCATATCGTTCTGCTTGAGTCGTTTCTTGTTTTGCTTTTTGTATGCCGAATTGTTCGATGTCTGAAAGAGCGAGAACTCGAGAGAACTTTACTAATCTATTATAAGAGATTTCTAAGAATCTCATCGTAGGATCGCTTAGTTTAAATAACCAGTGCTCTTTGCCAAGCAATAAGAACACTTTTCTGCTCCATGTAACACACCATTTAACACATGCCTATAAACCAAGCTCCTCTAGCCGGCGAACTTTTCACATTTTTATAGAACATTTTCGACTCAATAATGACAATGAAATGTTGCAAAATGAAAAATCATCTACGCATCACACAAGTCGGTGTATATTAAAGAACCTGTGTGCATGAGGGGCGACGGTTGAGCAGCAAGGAGTGAGTGCAAACGAATGGCATAATCCTATAATTAGTTTTTATGCATATGGTGGCTGAGACTAAAATCGAGCGCGAAGTGATTAAAAAAATGAAAAATAATATAACATTAAGACCGCACACAGCGACGTCGGCAATCAATAGGATACACACCCAAATCGAAGCTGAATCCGAAGCCGGAGTTGTGGCTCAGGCTGAGGATGAAGTTAAGAGCGCTCGACATTGGGAAAGTTGAAATAATGTCGTCAATGAACTGAAATAAAGTGAATCTGTATTCGAAATGACTGGGACAGAACCGAAAGGTGCTTAACTGTTAATTAGCGTACACGACGACAACAACAACAACAACAACACCGACGACGATAAGGCAGCCTGCGTAAGCTGCTACTTTGGCGTTAGCCAACACTCTAGCTGTATCTGTGACTGTGCCTGTGCCTTTGGATGTATCTCAGTGAGCGTTTTTTTTTTCCCACCGCCAACAGAGTCACAACTCTTTTACAATTTATTAAACTGTTTCTGCGTTTCGTCGCAACACATCTTCAACCTCAGTCGTGTCTTAATGAAAGCCATAAAAACAAAAGAATAAAAATAAGAACAAGAAAAAGAAAAAGCAGCGAACAAAAAAGAACTTCAGGTATATTTTAACTAAAAATTGATGACTCTTGCATGGCGCGATTCGTTTTTTAATTGAGTTTCGATGAATCGTTTGAATTGATATTAGCAAAGTTTGTTGCTATGCAAAAGCTTAGCGATACTTTTACTTGCACTTTGTGTACTATAACCGCAGCTTAATTGCATTGAAGTGTCAACAATGATTGGCTTGTAATATTATTGCAACAACTGTTGGTAATATATACTTTTATATATTTTGTTGTCAAAGCAATGAAGTGAAACTTTTTCTGCAACTCATGACCAACAAGCCAACGTGGGTGTGTGCCGCACTGCCACAATTTATGCAACATGTGGCAAGTTCGAAACAACAACAACAAAAATAAAAGAATATCAAAACAATTGGTGGTCTTTTCGCTAAAAGTTAAGCTAAAAAAGGCGTTGCACATTCGACAACAACAACAACAATGACTACGTAGCTTGTCATCATCATCATCATCATGATCATCAGCGTCATCATTATGTTCATCACTGTGATTATTGTCAACGTCATCTTTTTTGTTGTTGGCGTTGTCATCGTTCTAAAACAAAACCAACTAGCAAAATTACACAACAAAATGGCGGCGGCAATGATTGACAGAGCTCCGTGTGTGGTCTATCCATACATTTAATAATCTTGAGGCTTTGTTGGAAACTCAAATATTGTTGGAATAACACAAATAGCTCAAGAAGCAATTAAGTTTTTAATATAAAGTTTTCGAATTTTTCAAGAACCCACTTTTATATAAATTATATTTCGATAACTGCTCGATAGATCTTTATGATTGCAATATATTCAGTCTAGTTATGCAAGCAGTGGAATATACAATTGTCAGGATCTGCACTATATAGATTGTTGCGCTTGCTCTTCTGCATTTAGTAGCGATTCATGAGTTTGAAAAATTATGTAAAATCCCATGAACTGATCCAGAATATACTGTTGAACTTCAATAGGTATTTTTCGTATCTGCCGAATTATTGTATCTTTTTGAAACCTTCTGTTATTCGAAACAAACAACAAGTGTTCGGCTTATCGAAGTTCTAATATATATATAGTTTATATGTATGATCGGCGCAGTGAACGAGTCAACAAAGTTTTATAAATGCAAATTTTATTTGTGCTTTGGCAAACATCTGCCAACGCAGAACGTGCATAAACTGCGCAAACAGACTGCATGCATGAACATGCTCGGCGTTAAACTGAAAGCCAACAAAAGAAGCAAAAAACAAATTGCAATATTATTGCAGCACCTTCACTGAGTGAGAGTCGATGAGTTGCTTTGCCGCTGCCTCTGTCTCTGCGTTTGGCTTGGGCATGCCTCATGGCGGTGCAGGCGAGGGGCATTGATTCTGCACGGCTCTTCTTCTGTTGAGTCAAGAATGGCAAGCCATGCGTCTAGGCGCTTGCTGATTACTGATTGTGGTTAATGGTTTCGAACAACGCATTTACTTCTATATGCATGTGTGTGTGTGTGTGTGTGTGTTCCCCCTCTACCAAATTTCAACACTCGCTCGTTTGCTTGCCATCATCAACTTCGAGTTATGGTAATTAAAAAGATGTTCTTTCGCAAGCAAAGCCAATCGTTTAAGCATTAAGAATGAAAAATACAACAAAAGGAAATTTTAAAAAATATGAAAAGCAACAAAACTGCACGACAACGATGATGATCATGATGATCATGATGATGATGATGATGATGATGAAGATGATGATGAGGTTGACGACAAGGTTGGTAAGCGCTGAATTAGTGAACTTGTCGCGCACAATGTGAGGTCCACCGCCAAAGACGCGAGCGTATGAGCGACATGACATGAACGTGAACTGGACAACAACAAAAGCAACAACAACTATGAGCACAAGCCGTGTTAAGCGGCCACAAGAGTGGCGATTCTGTTGATAGTCTCATATTTATGACAAAAATTCATAAGCAATTTTTTTTCCATTACTCCGTCTTTTTTTTCAGCTTTTTTTTTTTATTTCCAACAAGTTGGCAAGTCTCGTTAAACTTGTGCCACACACATACACACACACAAAGCCATTTGTTTAGTGGGTGGTCGTATCACGCATTTGGTGGGCGTCACAACGTTCAATGACTGGATTACTGCTTGTACTTACAACAGCAACAACAACAACTACAACATCAACTACAACCAAAACAACAACAACTACAAGTGCATATAATAACGACTCAGTGCAATATATACTTAGATACTTTTACACTTGCAACGATTTCGTTTTCGTTAAAGTTTTGTTTCATTTTTTTTCTTTCTTTTTTCTTTTTATAAAGAAAATTTTGCGGATCATATATAACATTATTCTAATTACAACTTTAATGCTTAAATTGTTTTTTTTTTTTGTTTTTTTGAAACATTAAATATATCTAGACTATACTCAATTCGATGCATAAATATCAGCCACGCTTTCATTTGGTGCGTGCCAACGATATACTGAAGCTACCATATTCAACCTTCAGGACATATGTTTTCAAGGAGACCGAGTTCATAGCTGTAACTGCATATCAAAATGAGAAGGTAAGCAAAACAACAACAAGTATAACAACAACACATTTGAAGCATTATTAAGCTTGCTATCAGCAAATTTATTTTATTTTTTCCAATACTAATAAGAATAACTCATTTTGTTTGCAATCTTTCGCAGATAACTCAATTAAAAATCGATAACAATCCATTTGCAAAAGGTTTTCGTGATACTGGTGCTGGCAAACGTGAAAAGAAGTGAGTATCACTAGAGTGTAAAAGTATTAAAAATATAAGATATCTCATGCCATACCTCAAGTAACTCAGCAATCTGCGCATATTTTGCAGAGTGCTTTGTGTCAATTCGGGATATTGTTTAGCATAGTATCAGGGAGATACAGACACACATAATTTTACGGTGGCAAAAAACTGTCATTTAAGTTAAACTAAGAGATATTCTTATACAATTGTCCGTTGGCCTGTCAATTGCTCACAAAATAATTTTAAGATATATAAGATTGAACAACATTTTCATTGGCATACCTCAAGTAACTCAGCACTCAGCAATAGCACAGAACGCAAATTTTGCAGAGTATTTTGTGCCGATTCAGGATATTGTTTAGCATAGTATCACGCACATACAGACACACATAATTGTACAGTGGAAAAAAAATGATATTATAGATGTCATTTAAGTTAAACTGAGAAATATTCTTATACAATTGTCCGTTGGCCTGTCAATTGCTCACAAAATAATTTTTTATCTATGCCACGCCTCATGTTGAAAGCGGCATAGATAGTCATGTCATTTATATATTGCATGTGAAGCCAGCTAACACATCAATGACAGTGCAATAGTAGGAAGAAAAAAGCGCACGTCACAGACACGTTTTTGAAAATAAAGTGAAGTGTAACAGACAAACTTTGCTTGTACACATACAGAGTCGGTTAGATTAGCATGACATGAACGACCGAATGAATGAGCGACAGAGACATTTGATTTTCTATGAAATTGCGTGCCAACAACAGAGCTAAAGTCAGAATCAAGTCTGTCCAGCTGACAGTCTGTGAAAGAAGTTATAAAGTCATATCAATTTGACTTGACTTGTACGTTGATCGCCCCTGCTGCTCGCTACACTTTTTTCTGCTCTCTCTCTATCTATGCTAGTGACAGTGGTGAAGACAACAAGCGATGAAACTAGAACACATGCCACGTCACGCCATGCCATGCCACAGAGTTGCCACTGACAGTTCAGTTTAGTTTACTTTACTTCGATTGGCAGCAAGCGGCAAATAGATAGCAGTAAAAAACAACAAATACAACAACAAAAAATACATTCTTGTTAAATCATTTCAATGCGAGTATGATGACATAACACAATAGTGAGAATCGCCGACAACAACAACTCAATCCAAGCTAAGGTTCTGACAGGTCTCAACTAACCCTTGGCTGAAGTAGTCAGCCGCATGGCATTCATCATAGCAGCGAGCATATGAGAAATGTCTGAAGCTGAATGACATGTCACACGAGCTGAGACACGAGTCAATGATGCCAAAGTCAGAGAGTCAACAGAGTCAATGGAGTCAAAAGAAAAAATGAAATTGATTTGTAAGTTTTCAATGATGATGACATTAACATTAGAAAACAAGCACAGACTTGGCACAGTTGAAATGTGATTTATCATTACAACAACAGCAGCAACAACAACAACAGAACACTGTGTGTTTGTTGTATCCTGGCAAGCAATTGATTATCCTTTACAACAACAACAAAACAGAAAGAAAACAATTATAAACAAACGTCCATCGTTGTTGGGCAAAAACAAACGAAGTTCATAACAGATTTAACGCCCCTTTGGGCTCGTTGGCAAATCTTTGGTTTGCAACCACCAGAACTTCAACATTCCTGTGTGGCATCATGTTGTTGTTGTTGTTGTTGTTGTTGTTGTTGTTGTTGTTGTTTGACTCATTTTACGGCCACAAAACAAGCACAACAGGAAATTGAAAGTAATTCATCAATATGGATTACAAGACATGAGACAGAACGAATCATGCCAGTCATGGCTACCGAACGCAGTAAAGTTCTTAATGACAAATGGGCAGCCCAACCCCCCAAACTGACGTTCGTCGGCTCATCTTGAATAGCAACTTGTATCTCAACCTCGAGATTATCTTCTCTACAAAATATCAACGTAATTTTTTGAACTTCACACGTTATACATTTGTGTCGTGTTGTGTTGTGTTGAAGATGCTATAAAAAACGCTTGCATTGCCATAAACTTTAAAGCTAAAATGTCATAAAGATTTGTTAGTCGCTGCGATAAGCACAAACAACAACGACAACAACAACAACAATAATAGAGAAAGATAAAAAAAAACGAGTTGTTGCATTTGAGTGAGTTTTGCTTTTTTGTCTTATTAGCGCCAAAGTGGTGCTATAAAATTATTAGCACGTCAATTTATTACTCATCGATGCTATAAAATTTAATGAAAATCAAAATGTATAATTAAAAACAAATTCGAAAAAAAAACAGAACAAAAAACAATTAAGCCAAAACTCGTCGCTATAAAATAAAATTATACACCGTTGCTATAATGCAAGCAATTTAATAACTTCATGTACGGTGTTGAGATTATTAATGTCATAGCAAAGCGACAAGTCAATTGGCATACACATGCACATGCACAGACCATCTATTAAACGTCAGCAGATCTAATTTTAGTAATATTAGTTTGACATTTGCGCACATCAAGTGGTTGGTTGAAGGTCTGTTGGCTTTGAAAAGCATAAAATCCTCTCTCTACACGCCTTAACAGCGATCGTTGCTTGAATGTCTAACGCCTTACAAACTACTTACGCCTTACACAAGCACCTTACCTTATGCGCTGTTAAGAGAAGCTATAGAAGTCAATCAGATGAGATAAGCAGGCAGCAGAAAGCAGAGTCAAGTCTTGTCGCCAACAACAGCATCGTTAAGCAAAGATCGCTGTTGAAAGAGTTTGGCAACGCCCGAAAAAACTGTATGATCTGCCTGCTGCTAGTTTTTGAGCTAGTTTTTATTGTTAAATTATTATTGTTGTTAAAAACCAAAACTGACCTCGAGCCTGCCTTGCTCATCTGGTTAATGCATAACATTTGCTGTTAAAAGAAGTTGAAGGTAATGACATGAACTGCGGCTGTTAAATAACATGAATTTCTGCACTGTTAACGCACTGTAAATGTGTTATGTGTGTGGAAACATGCCGAAAACAAATAAACTAAAAGTAATTAGCAAAAATCGTTGGACGGAAAACCATTTGCGAGTTGTAATAATTTAATTTTGCTAGACTTTGTCTCGCACCTTCTAGAAGTATGTCACAAAAGTAACCGATAATCCTGCACACTTTAATGATTTCACTTGAGGCAAGCAAAAAACGCCAAAACACAAAATAACTTGACAACTCTAACAGAGCTTAAGCATAAATCATACGACCACAAAATGTTGTAAGTGCTTAACGCTTTGGCAACAGTGCGAGTGAGCGTGAGTGCGAGAAGCTAAGATTACCACAAAATCCAAGCAATTAGCAGGACTTAAGTGAATGATACTTTTTGCTTGGCGACACCACTGGCTCGCCGATGGCGACAAAACATGGTTGCGCCAGCAATCAAAAAGTGATTTCACCACTGATAAGTCGAACAAATAAGCACTTAAGTAGCAACTTAACCCTTCTTCTTGTTTTTGTGATGTGCTACACCCTTTTTAATAATATTCTGGCCACCGCAACAATCAAGATGATGACTGATGAGTGATTATGATGATTATGATGTTGTTTATGGCATTGTGGTCGTTGCGTCTAACAGTTAAAGCATTTAAGCCATGCTATTGCCACCACCAACATTTGTATTTGTTTTCGGTCGAGCAACTTCAGAAGCCGTTGACTTCAAATGAAACTTTGCTGACAAATCTCTTTGCCATAATAATAATTCATTAGTCCACGTGCTAAAGTATTAAGTATCTAATACAAAAAAGTAGAAAACGAAAGAAGCAAAAAGCGGCTGCCAGGGTTGCTAACGCGCCGTGTGCCATGCTTATAATAATTATGAGGCATTTACACTTGAACAAAGCGTAAGTCGTGAGCGTTGTTCATAATACAAAAAACCTGAAAAAAAGTAAAGTTTTTGTTTTTGTTTTTTGCTTATTATTTCTTTGGTTTTTGTTGTTGTTGTTTTTGTTTTTTGTAAGCCTTTGGCAACTCGGTTAGGTGCGCATTGCCAACATTGTTTGCATTATATTAATTTCACTCAACGCTAATTGGCGGCATTTCACTACTTAAACTGCGGTGTGGTGCTGTGGGCAAGGGGTAGAGGAAGGGGCGTCTGTACGTTTAGATTTCATTGTAGTCAATTATGCATTGATGCACTTAACGATGTGATGTGATGTGATGTGAGAGACTACGATTTGATGCCTGCACTTCCGTTGAAAGCGGAAATCGAATTTACGTTATTGCGCATACGCTCTGTGGTCTCGCTCTATGCATGTGTGTCTGTGTGTGTTTGAAATAAGAGACAGACTAAGGTTGGTCCTGCAGCAGCCTCAAGCAACGGAAATCTAAAGTGAAAACGTTTAAACAGCCACCAAGTTGAAACTGAAGCTGAGCTGAGCTCATTTGAGGGTTGCTCATGGTGATGATGATTGCCATGATAATGACGATGGCGATGACGATGAGTCGCTTTTGTTTGAAAGCCGCAAAATAACCGCAGGCGTTTGTAGTTGACAATAGCATCTTCTTGCGTCTCTGCAACCTTTTTATTTATTTATTTTTTTCCTGCCTTCCTTTTTTTGCGCAATTCATGTTTGTTACGCCTTTGGAAAGTAGAAGGTTTTTTTTTCGGTCGTTTGGCAAATTGCTTTGTCTCTGGTCGTTGTGTGCCTAACCTTCAAAGCCGCACCAATGCCGCACGAATGTTAAACGGGCGTAAGAAAAAAAGCAAGCATAGAAAAACCCAACTTAATTTCAAAATTACAGAGCACACATTCACTATCACAAAATGCTATCAAGGCGCGAAACGAAGCGCACGCCTCAAAGCAGGCTAAGTAATTTTAATGTGCGCCCGTGTCTGTGTGTGTGTGTGTGGTGTTGTGTGTGAAATGTCTTAGCTCCTTAGCGTTGATATCTTTATTGTCCGTGCACAAAGCCAACTTAGCTGGCAGGGCGGCCAAGCTAATCGCACAGGTGCGACTTGCGGGCGGGCGGGCGTCTTGGGGCATATATAAAACTTACCTTCTAACAAACAACAAATACTCACCTACGTTTGGCAACAACCGCTTTGACATTTGAACCCTTCGCATGGCAAACAGTAAGTCGTCAGGCTTTATCATACATATATATATATATACATATATATGAAGGTGAAGTGAAGTGGGTGAGTTCCAAAAAAAGAAATAATAAACTTGGATTAACGCAAATTGATTTGCTATTAAATTAGCCACAAGCACACACACACCACACACACACATGCACATGAGCATTTTAAGTGTAAAAGACGACGCCTCTGGTCGTGCAGAAGGCTCAGGGCTTCTAAACATTTCACTGCTGTTATGTTCCATTGGGGCGTTTGTGTTATAATGATATATGTTATCAGCGTCGACTGACTGACTAACTGTTGACGTTGTGTGTCTGTGTGTGTGTGTGTGTGTGTGTGTGTTAACTAACTGACGCCAAAATAGCGTCAAATTGGCCAATTTTCCAAAAAGCGTTTGATGTGCGCGGCTTGGGTTCTGGAACGGGCACTGAGACTGACTTACAACGCCCTGGCAAGCTTTAACACATGCACATGTGTAACGCCCATGGCATACTACATAAATTTAGACAAGCAAAGGCAGACGCGCCAACGTACGGACAGACAAACAGACGGATAGACGGACGTACGGCCTAAAGTCGCAAATTACGCTAACGTGTTTCGAATTATTTTTCAATTTGTTGGTTAAAGTGAAGTCGAGTCGTGTCGAGTCGAGTCAAGTTGTGCCGTTCAATATTTCAATTAGGCGTTAAATGTGTCTGTGTGTGTGTGTGTGTATTTTCATTTTTTTCTTTTTGGCATTGCATACTTTTGGGCAGCTAAAAATTGGCCTAATGCATATATGTATTTATAAATGTATGTATCTAAATACATGCATACATGCAAATAAATTTGAGCGCATTTTAGTTGTTATTGATGAAATTGCCTTTTGGCACTTTTGCTGTTTGCCATTTTACCAATACCAACACGCATTTTGATAAGCCTAAAAGTATGCAAAACCTCATAAAATATGCACATTGAAACGTGTGAAATTGCATGCTTTGAGGCGTGCAAGCGACCAAATGAAAATGAAAATCGACGAAGAAAAATAAATGAAATAAAATGAGATGAAAATAAAAAATAGAAAAAATATACCATTTTTTTTTTGAGTCATGTGTGGTTTTGTTGTTTGATAGATTGAAGTTCAAATGAGCTCATTTGAGCTTATATGAAAGTATCTATGTAATTGACAATTGGATGTTCTAATTTGTGTTGTGTTTGCGCCCCACTGTTGTTACAGGCAGGCACTGATGTCCAATCGAGGGTCCGACTCGGACAAATTGAATCCGACGCATGTGAGCAGCTCACGGGCGCCACTGCACTTGGGCCATGCCGGACGGCCGCCGCATCTGCATCCGCATGCCGCAGCGCTGCTTGACAATCAGCAGGACGATGATGATAAACTACTCGACGTTGTCGGACCGCCGCAGAGTCCATTGTTGCCTTTGAGTCATTCGCTGCAGCAGATGCACGCGCATCAGCATTCGGGTAAGTGAAGCTAAGCCAAGCTGAGCTAGCCAAAGATACAAAACGTAATCCTTTACCAACAATTTAACTTATAAATCACTTTCGCTTTCTTTCGTTGCAGCGCTCGCCGCCTGGTTCAATCATCTGGCCGGCGCTGGCGAACATGCCGCGGCCGCTAATGCCGAGGATGCGCTCCGGCGTCGCCTGCAGTCGGACGAAGTGGAGCGCGATGGCAGCGATTCGAGTTGCTCGGAAAGCGTGGGCGGCAGCACGGGCGGCGCTTTCCGGCCGACCTCGACGGGCAGCCCGAAAGAGGGCGCTGCTGGCAGCGGCGGCGGCAGCCTAAATACCTCGTCCGGTTCAGCGTATCCGGCACCGAACATCTCTGTGGGACCACCGATACATCCGTCGCCGCATCTGTTGCCTTACCTATATCCACACGGTCTCTATCCGCCGCCACATCTCGGCCTGCTGCACAATCCGGCCGCTGCTGCCGCCATGAATCCGGCCGGTCTCAATCCCGGACTGCTCTTCAATGCACAGCTCGCGCTTGCCGCACAACATCCGGCGCTGTTCGGCCACTACGCTGCCGCTGGCCATACGCCGGTATCGCCATTGCAGGGCCTGAAGAGTCATCGTTTCTCGCCGTACAGTTTGCCCGGCAGTTTGGGCTCCGCCTTCGATGCCGTCACACCGGGCTCGAATGCGAATCGCAATAGCGGCAACAATGGCACCGATGCGGCACATGGCATGCTGGGCGGCGGCAGCGGTGGTGGTGGTGGTCTAGAGAACGGCCCGCGCAGTCTGAGCTCGAGTCCGAGACCGCGCCCGTCATCGCACTCGCCGCCGACGCGACCCATATCAATGTCGCCGACAACGCCGCCATCATTGCTCAAGCGCAACAACAATTCGCCATCGGAGTTGAAGAGCATGGAGAAGATGGTCAACGGGCTCGAGGTGCAGCACAACGGCAGCGGCGGCGTCGGCGGTGGCCTCACATTGGAGCACCATCAGCATGCGGCATTGACGGCGGCCCATCATCACTTGCATCAGCAGCAGCAACAACACTTACACCAACAGCAACAGCAGCAGCAGCAGCAGCACCATCATCAGGGACAGCATCATCAGACGGAGCAGCATACGGATCAGTGACAATTACTGGAACGGACGGCGGTGGCGGAGGATAATGAGAACGATCTGATCGACGATGATGATGATATGGAACAAGACCGCTCGTCCGTCATTGATCTCGATGATGTTTGACCGCACGGTGTACAGCTGCAGCAGCTCTAGCGCAACGAGTGGTTGGCTGCGGCAACGTCGGCATCGGCAGCGACTGCAACGGCGACTGCGACGGCGGCAAAGATGATGCGGCGTGGTGAGCAAAAGATGGTTTGTCGGGATGATTTTGTATGCCTTGATGTTAATGTTGATAATGATGATGATGATAATGATGTTGATGGTGGTGTTGGTGATGATGTTGATAATTACAATGATGATGATGATGATGAGGATGTTGAGGTTGATGCCGATGTTGATGTTGATGCTGATGCTGATATTAATGTTGCGCCCGCCGCTGTGACATTACAAATGTTGCAACAATCGGCAACATTGAGCGTACAACAACAACAGCTACAACAAGCACAACAACAACAACACCAACAGCTACTACAGCATCAGCAGCAACAGCAACAACAATATCATCATTTCCTAACCGCGCAATGTCAACAATTTGAGGCGCTCGATTGGCGCTGTGCGGCAATCAGCGGTTGAGGCAAGTAAACCGACAGACAGACAGAAAGAAAGAGACAGTTAGCTAGATACTCGTCGCGGCAGCAGCAACCAGAACAACAACAACAACAAACAGAACGATAGTGTGTGTGCGAATTTGCTGTGTTGCATTTGCAGCGCGCATCCAAGATGGCGCTTTAATATTAAAAATAATATATATATATGAATATATTTTTTTTTTTTTTTTTTATTAATTATAACATATTATTATTAATATTATAATATATTATTATATATACTAAAACAGTTCGATTTAATTTAGTGAATTTTCGTCTCTAATTGCATTGTAAAAGAAGGCGTAATTGGCATTATGGGCGCGACCTTGGCATGCACGCTGCGTTGTATATAAAATGATATATAAAAACAGACAAAAAAAAAACAGAAAAAAAAAAACACTATAAAATATAAAGAAATATAAATTTAGCTGTTATATAATCAACTATGCATATACATATTAAATATATATATATATATATATAGAAAGAAAAGAAAAGGTAAGCCGTTTGAAGTGCGTCAGTGTTGCATAAGGTTTTTTTTTTTTTTTTTTGTGGTTAGCTTGTAGTTTTTAGCAATATTGGCAGCAAATTTTGACGGCCAAACTTTTAAATTTAGTAAAGAAAAACATTTAACACAAACATAAAAACAAAAAACTTAAATATTAATAAATATATATGAGCATATAAATAATGCCACACACAATAATACACTAAAAAACGAAAACAAAATTAAGAGTAACATGTGTGAATGCCAGAGGATGAAGAAGAAGAGGTAGCAGCAGCAGCTGAAGAAACGCCGTGTTGCAAAAGGCAGAGTTGTTGTGCTAAGGCTGAGGCATGCATAAGCACACACACTTACACACACACACAGAGCAAAAAAAAAAACCACAACAAACCAGTGAAGGCATTAAAAAAAAAACCCAAAAAGGGGCAAAAATAAATAATTGAGAAAAGAAGCAAAGAAAGATAGAGAAAAAAAAACTATGTTTATTAATACTTTATATACATAATTATTATGGTTATTATTCTTATGATTATGATTATTAAATTTAAGTAAAAAAGCAAGTAAAACGTGCGAGCAAGCAAGGCAGAGAATAAACAAAACAACAACAACAGCAGCAGCAGCAACAACAACAAACACAAGTAGACACATAAACATTAATAAATGGAAACAAAAACAAAAACAAAAATAATAATAATATATATGAAAAAATATATATATATTTGTGCAAAAACATAAGCGAAATGCAAAGAAGAGAACGAAGAAACAACAACAAAAAGTAATGCAAAGCAACATCCAAGATGGCGCCGTAAACATTAAATTTAAAACTAATTTCTTTTTTTCTTCGTGCATAAAAAAAAAAACAAAAAATACTAAAAAATAAAATAAATAAAACACTGCAAAAAAAAAACACACACAATTAAATACTATTTTTATAGTTTCATGTCTTAAGCATATTTAAAATATTTTTTTTTTGTTCAAGTTTCAAACTATTCACACACACACACACAGAGTAACGGCACTTAAAAAAAAAATAATAATTTATAAAAAATTATACTCTTAAAAAGAACAAAAAAAAAATCACTTACTAGAAAACATGTATAAATAAAAAGAGCAAATTTTATTTTTAAGTTCTAAGACCAAAGAACGATTTTTTTTTTTTATTATTATTATTATTTTTTTTTTTTTTTGTATTTAGTTGTCTATAAATAAAATATAAAAATTATTTTTTTTTTTCGTACATATATAATATATTAAAATTTAATTTTTATTGAATTTTTAATGAAATAATTTAAAGAAAATTTTGCGGTTGACCACTTTTAGTATTATTTATTGCATAGTTTTTTTTTTTAAGTGTAGCCTAAAATCTCAAGCGGTAATTATGATAATTTTTTTTTTTTTTTAGTAAATAAGCGGAAAAAAATTAAATTATAAAAGCTATTAAAACAAAAAAAAAAAAAAAAATAAAAACAAAAAAATAATTCTCAATTCAATTTGTTTCAACAAAATGTTCCTCGCGTAAGTTTAGCTAAAAAAAGAAGAGAGAAAGAAAGAGTAGAAGAAGTATGGTTAGAGCAGTGAGGAGGGAGAGAGAGAAAGAGCAGTGTTGGAGTTAGAGAAAGTTGGTTAAGCATAAATGAAGTAGAATTCTTTTTTTTTTTATTATTATTATTATTATAACATATAATGAAATACTTTAATGCATGTAATAAATTAAATGAGCAACTCTGTTAAAATAATTAATATGAAAAATGTTTACAAGAAATTTGTTCACTTTTTTTTTAAATCATTGTTGTTTTTTTTTCTCGTTTTTTGTGTCGTTGTGGTGGCTCAGTGACGTAGTTGTGGACTGTGGGATAACTGTTTTTATATTTTTTTTTTGTTTTATAAACTTAATTAATACAACCCTGGTCAATTTTTATAGCAACCGTCTAAACGATGTTTTTTTCTAGCTTTTTTAAATTTCAAATTAAAGAAAATGAAAAACGTTAAAATTTCTGCTAACGGCACAGCA
This sequence comes from Phortica magna, assembly GCA_037044515.1. Lineage (NCBI taxonomy): Eukaryota > Metazoa > Arthropoda > Insecta > Diptera > Drosophilidae > Phortica > Phortica magna. Next base: position 135,925 of record JBAMBP010001257.1, read on the forward strand.
AACGATAGGTGACAACTCTGAACTAAGTTGACTGTTCCAAAAAACAAAAAAAACAACAACAACAACAAATAAATCAACAGAATCTTGAGAAAAAAAAGCTGAAAACCAACTAAAAAAAACGGATTTGCAAATATATGAAAAAAAAATCTAAGCAATATTAATTATAGTTAATTAATTAAAGCGAAGCAAAACAAATTAAAGCAAAAACAACAACAACATTGTATAATTAATGCAAAAAAAAACACCTCATGTCTCTGCAATTAATAATAAAGTAAGCTTAATGAAAAACAACAATAAAAACAAAATTAATAAACAAAAAAAAACACGACAGTTTTTATTATTTTAAGCATTTGAGTAACTCAAATGTTATTATTGGTCTAATTTTCTGTATTTTCCTTTCTATATTTATTTTTTATTTTTTTTTCAACAGCAAAGAAATGCTTGAGGCAACAACAACAAAATCAAAAATTCAATTCAAAATTATTATTATGAACAATTTATATATTTCCATATATAAAAAAACTTAAATAAAAAATTCAAGAAAATGAAACTTTAAAAATTGTGGCAAAAAATAAAATCACAAAGATGAAATGTTAAAACATATGCATATTTTTAACATTGAATTTACAACAACAAAACCAACTGCAACAACAAAATCATTTTCATAATAATTTAAAGCGCTAAACAACAACAACAACCACAACGCAGTCATAAGCATTTTTTGTAGCCAAGAAGAAGACCAAAACAAAAAGTGAACAAAATTGAAAATTTCAAATTTAATTGAATTAATTAAAAGAAATAAAAATAATTAAGAATTGTACATACAATTTTTTTTTTAAATAAAAAACTAAAAAAAAAATTAATTATTAATTAAAAATAAATTGAAAAAAAAAAACCAAACGCACACACAAGCAAATTATATAAACACACACACCGAGTGAAAAAGAGATTAATAATAAAAAAATTATATATAAAAATTAAAATAAAAAAAAATTAATAAAACACAAGTAAATAAAAATTAAGTAAGAGTAGAAGAGAGAAACGATTTTTTTTTTGACACAGCAAAAGGCAAAAACTTAGAAATTATAATTGTAAAAATATAAATGTTAAATATAAATTGACAAAAAAAAAAAAATTAAAAGAAAATCAACAACAACACAATTCGAACACAACACAAAAAAAAATTTTAAAAAAAATATATATTAGCAATGAAAATAATAAAAAAAACAACCTTAATATATAAAAATATCTATGTAAAACAATTTTATTTATATACATATATATATATACGTATATATATATATATATATATATATATATATATAAAGCATAGAAGCGTGCAAGTTACATAATGTAAATTTGTTATTTTAAATACATATAAAAGTATATATTATAAAAGAAGGAACATGGAAAGCGACAAAAAAAGAAAAACATTAAAAATTATATACAAGAAAGATGATACAAAAACACAAAATAAAAAAAAAAAATATATAAAAAAAATTAAAGGCTTATTTTATTACTTTGAAAATATTTCCAGTGTAAAACATAAAATCTTGCAAATGAATGAATTAGTAATAATGGGAAATCCGAGATTGGTTCTGAATATCAACTACGTAACTGACCGATTTCCAACCTCAAGAGGAAAGAGATACGGTTGGATGGGTTCAGGAACTTATGCACCGATACTATACGAGAGATCAATGAATAATAGGAAGATGGAAAGAAAATATATATACGTATATAAAGATTGATAGATAGATAGATAAAAATAGCTGATAGACAAGATTCTTGTACATAGCTAGATATTTGTTTGCATGAAGGATCGGTGGATCGGTGGCAGACATAAGCAAGCTCACTTCAAATAATTTAAGTTTCAATCGCTTCAACAGACCAACCAAAATTGATTTCCAGTTGAATTTAACACATAATTAAAGTCAAGTAGCATGTAATGACTACGACCGTACGCCCGTTCGTCTGTTCATTGCAAGTCATGAAGTAAATTTAATAAAGTTTACAATCTATAAAAGCCGCAAATGAATAAGTGAGAAGCGCCGACGATGACTGGCAGACTGACGCTTGGATCGGGGGACGGACCGACCGGCTGGTGGGCTGGCACGCAGGCTAAGTGCGTTTCAATAAGTGAAATGGCAAAAGCGGAAATGACGCCCTTTCACCTTTCCACCGGGCCCATGTCGCGAACCGTTCACGAGAACGATAAGTGGCGCGCAAGCGATTACAAAATTAGTTAATCGCATGACGCCTGCAACCAAAAGTCACACAAATAAGTTAAGTAATGAAGAAAAAAACAAAACCAAAACCATAAAAAAATGCATTTAAATCAACTTAGAAACGCGTTAAAACATTCTCGTTTCACTGTTGAGGCAAAAAGGCGTAATTGGCGAGTAAAAAAAGCAACAAAAATATTGAAATAAAATGGATTAAATGCCCAACGAGGCCCGATTATTTCGAACCCTCTGGCACCCCTCTTGCACGGCGTTAAGCCATGCGATAAACTTCGCCGGCATGAAATGCTTTTAATCGAGTTTAGCACGAATGCAACCGATTAGATTAGCGCGAAATACATTTTCTTTTTCGCTCGCACTCATGTTTTTTGCATAAAATCAAGTGCGGTACAATACAACACTGTCGAAGTGAGGCCCGGCTAAGTACTTGGCAAGGCGACCAGCCGGGGTGCAATCAAAGTGTTGGCAGTGACTCAATTCTTCGCAGGTGAGTGTGAACTTTTCACATTTCGTTGATAAGAATCATGCTTGTTGATGCACGACACTTATTTTCGCAAACGCTGCCTGAAAGTATGCTAATATAATTTATTAAGCGCTTAATTGTGTTTTTGCAACATATGAAGACCGAAAAGTGTACAAGCTCAGCTTAGAACGCAAACTTTTGGCACCTTCTGGAAGGCAGCCAGTAGAAGAGTATATCATGCGCATCCAGAAACAAGGATCAGTATTATTTAAAATGCTTCATGGTACGTCAGGAACTCAACATTATACTACGTTTTCCAGAACTCTATTTGGCAAGTGTCTGACCAGTTTGAAAATTCGCTAGACGTCTATAAAAGCTCAAGCAAAGTGGTCTGTTACATTTATTTAAAGCGTGCTTTTCATGTTATATGTAATATGAGCTTGTTTTATAAACTATTTTAATTGATTATAATATAAAATAAAAATAATATTATTCTATAAAACAAAACCAAAATCCAACAATTTGACGCATTTGTTTAAATAAACTGAAGCATTGAAATTTTCTTAGTGTTTTTCAGTGCAATTGCTTATATATTTGTTTGTAACAACTGCCTGAAATTATGCTACGATTTTTTTTTACTTTCAATGGCTTTGATTTCGAAACTTTTAACGTTTGAAATTATATATCAAAGTTTCTGTGTAGTAATTGTTGGTTTTGTCTGACTCACACGTCGCCCACGCCAATGTGCTTTGGCTAGAACATGTACTCACTAGCTTATCTAACTTAATGATTACTTTAGTCTTAGCTTAACCATTACCATTAACCAAATCATGTTAGCGTTTGTGGTTTTTTTCTACACTATTTGCTTTTGTTTTTGTATAATCAACTTTTGGCTTAAATTGCCTTCAGTTATGCCGTGTCTGTTGCCCATTTTTATTATCATTGTTGTTGCTGTTGTTGTTGTTGTTGTGGTCGTTGTCGTTGTTATTAATGTTAATGTTAATGCAGTGGCAGTTTGTTGAAATACACTTTGGTTACACTTGAATGCGCTCAGTGTCAATATCAGTCACAGTCGCAGTCTCAGTCGATGAAATGCTTTTAATGCTTCACTAAAGGAGTCATCGCCACCGCCGTTGTTGCCTCTGTCAACGAGTCAACTTTAACCCTTTTTTTTAGTTTCTTTTTTTTTTTTTGGTTTTTGGTTTTAGTTCTCAACGCTTCAACGCATTTCTGAAAATGTTCAATAATTTTTGGGCTCATTTCTTTTTTCTGTCATGCTGTTGACGGCTTTTAATGCTGTCTTTTTTATTGGAAAAAAAAAAAAAAAATAGTTTCATAAAATGTTGTACATAAATTACGTATTATTAATTGCCGTTTAATGCAAAAAAGGGTTAGGCGTTTGGGGGGGGGGGACCAGGCAACTAAGGCAAGTGAAGTGAAGTGTGCGTTAAGCAAAATTATAAAAGTTATGCTTACATTTTTGTCTTTTATTTATAATATTTTTGTAACTTTTTGCTAATACTTTTTTTTCGGTCGTGCGTGTTGAAAGCTTCTGCCGCTGCGTGTTTATTGCGCGTCACTTTTTGTCAAAGCGTTGGAAATCTTATTGGCCAACGATGAAAATTATTTGCCGTGTGCGAATGCGTAAGCATTTAACCTTCTCTGTGTGTGTGTGCGTGTGTGTGTGTGTGTGTTGGCATGGCATGGCACATGGTGCATTATGCGGGCGACAAAAGGGTTTTCATATACGTATATGTGGGCAGGCAGGCAATGACTGTGCAAGGCGCTTGGAGTTGGGTTGGGTTGATTGGGTTGTTTGAGCATTTTGAAGTTGGCATTTTTGCTTCTGTTTATGCATATTTGATTCGAAAACATTTTGTGGATACGCACAGGAAGTTGACTTTTCGCGTGTCTACGCACTTTTTGCTTCATACACTCCATCATTTATTCAATCAGGCAGTTTGTCTGTCTGTCTGTCAGTCGCCCTCATTTGTCAGCATTTAAGTCTGTCTGTCTGTCATTTAGAGTTGTCGCTATTTGTTTAGCCAACATTTGAACAATGTTATGTATGTGGGTGGTTGCGTTATAGCAATAGAATAGTTGAGTGCGGCCCAAGGGGGGGCAAAGGTGAGCTTGTTGTCTGCTTGACATTTGAAAGCGTTCATAAACGTCGCAATTAAAATATTCAACTTGTCATTATCATTATTATGGTTGTCATCATTGTTGTTGCTATTGTTGTTGCTATTGTTGTTGTTATTGTTGTTGTTGTTGTCATTGCCAACTTTGATTTGTTGCTGTCATCACGCATAATTTTAATAACAACAACATAAATTCGTGCTAGGCGGCGCCTTTTTCAATGTGCGTGACAATGTGTGTGAGAGAGAGAGAGAGCGTGAGACAGAGAAAGCGTGTGTGAGTGTGAGAATTTGTAATGAGTTAAGTGAGCTGATTGAGAGCGGTTTGACAAGCCCCCCAAATAGACAACATACTCAAAAGTCAAGGCGATTGTGTTCTTGTAGCCATGATGATCTTCTTCTTCTCATTCTAACGGCAGTTTTTTTTACAAAATGGCATTTGATTGACGTTGCTTGAAATTGTAGAAGCGCTAAGAGAGGACTTTTTTAAGCAGCATCTCTCTTTCTATGTCTGTTTCTCTCTCTCTCTCTGTATCTCTGTTGCTCCAAGAGTGAGCTCCCCGTTCAAGATCTAACAGTCTTGTATTATAATATATTATATATATATATGATAGCTTTGCTATTTCTCTCTCTTTCTTTTTCTCTCTCTCTCTCTTTCTCTCTCCATCTATCAGTTCTATTTACCTTTTTTCTCATATTCTGCTAAGTTGTCACCCATTGATTCCAGAATTCTGTCTTTCCTTTTCTTCTGCTTTCTCACTCAAACTAATCTCATCCAATCATTTCCTCTGGCTTCTTTTCTTCTACTCTATAACTCTTGAGCAAAACTTTTTGGCTCTCTAATTTGTCTAAGATTATCGTTCTCAGTTCTGTATTAACTTCCGCTCTCCAGCTTTGCTTGTCTAGAACACGATCCATATAAATGTATACCTACATATGTATGTTTATCCTTTAAACATTTCGTAGGCAGTAATTTTTGTTGTTGTTGTTGTTTTTTTAGTGCCCTTAATGTTTATCTCTGAAGCGCAACGACGTTGAAGTTTAAGTCGACAATAAGTTTTAACTTCTCAGTCAATATTCAAATTTGTTTTCAATTGTTTGCGTTTTGTTGCTGTTGTTGTTGTTGTTATTTTTTGGTTACAACAATCATAAAACATGCTCTTTGGGCATTTCATGCACACGCACACGCACACATACATATACGCACCTGTAAGACATACATACATACATATTGAAAGGGGTTTCACACACACACACACACACACACACACATCTGCAATGACTACAAACATGAGCACAAATGTTAAATCATCAAAATGCAAATGCGAAGCAATAAATAATTCCCCAAATTCGACAACACGCAGTCAAATCGACTTGACTCACAACGAGTTGAATTTAATGCGTCCTAATAAAAGAAAAACAACAAAAAAAACGGTCCGCCGAAGAACCCACCCAACATAAGAGGTGAAACGCTTGAATGGCTTGCGAACGGGTTAAAATGCGTGTTCGATATATGAAGGCTGGAAGGCGGGCGAGTGGGGTACGTTGTACAAAACAACCGCGGTGCTAAAGGGTTGTCTATCAGGCATGCTACAACAAACACAAGCACACACAATAGTCAAACAGCAACAACAACAACAATAATAAGAACATAAAACCACCGAAACTCATTCAATGTCACCGACATGCGAATACGAATGAGAATGAGAAGGAGAAGCCGAAATCGAAATGAACCGAAACGAACCGAAACCGAAACACGTTAAGTCGTGTCGCATCGCATCGCATCGCGTCGCGTCTCGTGACGTTGCGTTGCGTTGCGTTGGAATGGAACGGCAAAACGGAACCCAAAACTAAACAAAATCGCATTTGAATTGAAAGCAATGAAAAAACTATTGAAGTGAAACCAATGCACACACAAACACACGTCTATATAAAGCAGCTCATTATGTAAAGCACTGCGTTGATGGCAATGACTGTCAATTGCTGCAAGAGATGTTAGCCGAGCGACGTTGGCGTTCGCGTTCGCGTTGGCGACGGCAGCGTCGGTGGAGGCAAAGCAACTTGTAAGGGTCTGCAAAGCAAACACAAACACACACATACATATGTGTATGCATACATGTGTGTGCTATGCTGGAAGTTGTAAAGAATTTGAAGTTTTCGAGCGCATGAACAAAAGCACGACACAAATTAAAATTCCCTACATCCGGTATGATATGTGTAGGCGTACTTACCGTTGTGGGCGTGGTGCGACTGCTGTGTGTATGTGTGTGTGCGGTTTTATGGTGCGGAGAGCATGTTGCAAAAGCGCGCGCGCGTACACACAAGTTTAACCAAAAGTCATGCTCGATTAAATTGCATTGTTTTTATTGACATGCGGTGAGAATGTTGTTCTATGGCAGGGGGCTGCAAGAGGAGGCACACTTAAACACACACACAGACACGGCGTTTTGGGCAACAATATACGAAATTCAGTTTAGTTGATGATTTCGGTTTCATGATGATGTCTGTGGTTTGAAATCGTTTTAATTTGGTTTTGTTGTTGTTGTTGTTATTGCTGTTGCTGTTGTCCGGAAGTAAAGTAAGCGATTCATTTCGCTAGGCATTGATTTGTAACAACAACAACAACAACAATTCATGTCGTTTGTTTGATGAAGTCAGTTTTGGAAATCTCCTTTTCGCATACAAAATCACTTTGAAATTTTTGCACATTTTCTTTTGTGTTTGACAAGAAGAATTGTGCATTAAAGCTCCTCAATGCTCAAGGTTAGCAAAGCCAATAGAACAATAGAAGCGCTTCATCGGCACATGCAAAATGAGCAGCAGTTTAACCAAAAAACTCAAGCTGAAATGCCATAGCAATTTGCCAAATGAACAACAATCCTATTACCCCACACCGCACACCCCCAGCACAGCACACCCTCGCCCCAGAATGAGGCAAGAGCCATGGCAAGAGCTTGTTTCCGTTATTACGCGTCTAAAATGCAAATTGTATGCCATTATCCAATTTTCATATGCATGCCAACAACAACAACAACCACTGCAAAATCATGTTTACAAGAGTTGACAACTCAGACATTGAATGATTATTTGAATTTGTTTTTATCTTTTGCACTTCCTCCCCTCACCTCACCTCACCACACCTCATCATGCCGTCTCACCTGCTAATGATTGACAAAAGCGCAATTTTCCGAATTGAGCAACATTTTTGTCTTCTTCTTCTTCTTTTTATTGTTGGTGACTTTTTCGTTGCTTTTGTGTAATTTTCATATTGATTTGAAAATGTCTTTGACAAGCGATTTGTTAAATTAAAGTCAAACGGCCAATGAATATGTTACTAAGAAAAACTTAATGAGTTGTCAGCCAATCTTTTAAAACAGACAATATTGATTGATTGATTAGCTGATTGACTGATTGCCTGATTGATTGATAGGAGCACACATATGTATCTTTTGCAAAGCCAAAGCCAAACCAAGTTGTTGTCAAAAGTCATTGAGAGTAGTAAAGTAGTCAACCAGTACAGTGAAATATCTTCATATGTTGTTGTTGTTTTTGTTGTCCTGTTATAGGAAATGTTTTAAGAAACTTTCGAAGGCTTATTTTTTATACGTCACAAAGCACCCATTATTGAAAAACACGAACCTTCGATTTCATATGTATTTAAATTCATTAGATACAAGCCTTAATAAAATACAACCCCTCAGCCTCATTATTATCCCATAAAGATAATCAAATTGTAATTTTAAAATCATGTTCTTGAAATTTTGTAACATTATTTAACTGCGATATATAGGTTTTGCTAAATAGTTTATAATTAAGGGCGTGGCATCGCCCATCATGTGTGCCTATTACTCGAATTTCAATCTTCAACTTTTCTGTGAACAAATCGGAAGAAGTCATAATAATATTTCGAGCCAAAATGTCAAGAACGTCAGACTTTTATTTATTTAATTCTTGAATAACAAATAACTGTCATTAGTAGTATAACTTGATGAGCATATAAAGTAATAACTATAATAGAGTATAATATAGTGAACTTAATTTAATATATTTTAATTTAATACTAATTTTAATAAATAAATATAGTAAACAAAATAAATATCAAACCAGTAAGGGAGCTATTTTCGGCTATGCCGAAACTTATATACTCTTGCAAACGTTTTCACAATTATTCTTATTAGGAAATCCTTTTTTAATTTTCCAATAAGAATCATATACGTAGCCACGCCCATATTATTATTTGTCTTAAAGAAGGCAATGTAGTCAAACTTCACTACATTTTCCAATCTTGTATCTCGTCTGTTTACAGAGAAAGCCCATTTTAAGTTTTAAGTTGTATGGGCGGTACCACGCCCTTATGTCCGATTTTTATAAAATTCTGGATTTTAGTCAGGCATTAATAAAAACACGTAATAGCAAAGTTTGGTTTGCTTATATTAAGAACAAAAAAGTTTTTCTAACAAAAACAGTATTTTTAACCGATCCTTCCTATGGCAGCTATACGCTATAGTAGCCTGATCTTGACCATTTTTGCACGATATCTTTGTTGATGTCAAAAAAGTTTTTGTGCAAAATATTGAGTCGATAACTCCAAAAACACGGGGTTTTTTAAGCAAAAACATAATTTTTGACCGATACTTCCTATGGCAGCTATATGCTCTAGTAGCCTGATCTTGACCATTTTTGCACGATATCTTTGTTGATGTCAAAAAACTTTTTGTGCAAAATATTGAGTCGATAACTCCAAAAACACGCAGTTTTTTATGCAAAAACCTAATTTTTGAACGATCGTTCCTATGGGAGCTATATGCTATAATCATCCGATCAAACTGAATTTTACATACCAAATACCTGCAAAGAGAAGAAAATTTTCTGCGTTTAAATTTTTTTGCTAACTATAAAACTCTGGCCGGAAATCGCATTGAAACAGACAGACAGACAGACGGACAGACGGACATCGTTATTTGAACTCGTCTCATCGTGCTGATCAAGAATATATATACTTTATATAGTCGGAGATGTCTCCTTCACTGCGTTGCAAACTTCATGACAAAGTTAATATACTCTTTTTGCAAGAGTATAAAAATACAAAATAATTTAATTGATAAAAAAAATAAAAACAATTTTTTTGTTAATAAAAATGTTTAATTAATACTAAGAAGTCTCTGATCCGGTGGGGGGAATTTATTTGTGGTCAGAGACTTAAAGTACAAGAGCGTCATTCCAACCAAAAATAGACAAAAGAAGCCGCTCATTCCTGCCAGATTCCCAAAGGTAGCGTAAATTTGTTTATTTGTTTATTAATAATAATGTACTGTTATAAATTCCTTAAAGTTATTATAATATATAAAATATAAAAGTAATAATTAAATACAAAAGATAAATAAATACTATAATAATAAATAAAAACCATACAATAATATAAAAATTTAGTATTAAGTACAATATTCAAAAGTCTCTGACCCGGTGAGGGAATGGGAATGGTTGAGTAAAGTGTATTGAGAGAGATTTCAGGTGAGGGGACATGATATAAATTATTATAATGCGTGAGTGGCAACTTATAAAGTATCTGAACTATTTTATATCTTAAAATAATTTGTATTGTTTACAATAAGTTTATAAGAAATTTAGCTCTTAAGTCAAAAAGTACTTCACCACACAAAACAACAACAACAAGTTGTCTTCGATGCAACAACAATGCCATCGAATTTAACTTTCCATGGCGAATAAAAAAAAAAAAAATATGCAAAGAAAATCGTATAAAAATCGAATTAAATTGTGATCAAGAGATCAGCGTAAAAGACAAAGAGAAAATAATAAGAATCGTCGTTGTCTGTGTTGTTGGTTGGTTGGCGGGACTGTTGCTCGTCTATATAACATATATAAGACAGACACATCGCTTGGCCCGATTGCTGTCGGTCGACCACTCCTTTTGGTCTTGAGTCTGTTGCTGCTGCTGAGCTCAGACTCAGAAATGTTGAGTTTTGTTGTTGGCCCGTTTAAAATTCCAATCGACACCCGAACAAACGTGCGGCAACTTTGAAGTTCGCATCTGCATTTTTCACTTGGCGACTTCTTGCAAGCCAATCTTGTTCACAGACGCAAACTCATGACTTATACGTTGTTCGTTGTTGTTGTTGTTGCTGTTGCTGTTGTTGTTGTTGCTGTTGTTGTTCGTTGTCGTTGATGGTTTCGCATATTTTATTCAAATTACAGTACTCAACCGATTTATTGTACAAAAGCAAAAACAAACAATCAAAGATACAAAGATACAAAGATACAAAACAGTAGCAGAAAAATTTAAAACAATTTAGCACTTTACACGACACTCAAATACTTTTGTGGGAAATTACTCCGCCAAGTCACTCGTTCAGTCAGTGCAGCATACACACACACACACACACACACATGCAAGCAGAGATACGAAGTCGCGCAAATTCAACAAAAGATACAAGTGGCAAATTTTTGAATTGATTTCGTTTTAGGATTTTTGATACACTTCAAGCTGTGCTTAGTATTTTAGCTTAGTCCTGAAGTTTGTAACACTTGGAGGAAGACAACTCCGAAGAGTTGAGAAGCGTCGATATTGATTGGACCATGATTGGACCAGTGAAATTAATAGATAGATCATGAAAAATGAGAAAAAAATTTAAATCGTTGATAAAAATCAGAAATTTGAAAAGCAGACTTGCCACACACCAAGACTAAATATATGTTAGTGCCATCAAGATCCGCATCCTAGCAGGGGTACCTCTCCTTAGACGGGTCTTGAAAATTTACAAGTGTTTGTATGGAAAACTTTTCTTTGTGCTGAATTCATACAAAATTTCGTATTTATGGTTTTAGAGCAGCTTAAAGTCTAGTTGGATAAAAAATAGGCGCTAATGGGTGCTTTCTATCAGTCGAAATGGTGATTTCCCATATTTCTAAGGCCCAAAGACTTTCAACAATGAAAATCACATGCCAACTCTTTATTAATAAAAAAACTAATAGGAAAAAAATATAAAATGATAATAGAAAAAGAACGTGAAGAGTACTTAATCATCGGCAAGGACGAAGGTTTAACTTGTATATTTCAGTTTGGCTTTGTCCTTTGGGCGCTGAGCTCTCGTTTGTTGTTTCTGTTTAACTTTTAAATTTAATATCATTTCGTACATTGAATTGTATCTGACACAGAGACAAGGATATGGATACATATTTAAATTAGTTAAGGCTGACATGTCATTACATATCTGTATGTAAGTCTGCACTAAGAGCCCTAATTGATTGATTGCTTGAATAATTTATTGATGAAAAAACAAACTGTAAGCAAGGAAATCAATGCCGAAAAAAACGGCAAAAAGGGAAGTAAGAAAGAAAGAAAGAATAAACGATTAAATTAATGCTTAAGCAGACAAAAATCAATGATTTAATTTACTTGCTTTCTTATGTGTTGCGTCTCTTTCTTACGCACACACGCAATGCATACATTTAAGAAAAAAGGTTAAGTGACAGAAAGCCAAGCGGACACAGCATGCGAGAGGGAGCGAGAGTGTGTGTGTGTGTGCGTGTGTGAAAGCGAGAAGAAAGCTTGAAGGAGCGAAAAGTTGTGCGAAATAAATTGGACACAACTGTCGCAGATACAAACAGGCACACAGCTGTGGTCACACAAATAGCACACTTGCCATTAATTCACCAAAAACTAGTAAGGGCGGTATAGTTGAGTATACTCAACCATATAATACCCTGCACATACCCTCACCCATTTAAATGGTGTTCCAAATATAAAAAATCAGTCAAAAGTGAGGAATTTTCGAAAAATTCGAGTTTGTAGATCTCTGAGGGGGAAGCCATGAAATAAAGAGGTGTTTTTCGGTATGCAGTTTAAAGGACGTATATTAACTGAATCTGCATACAAAATTTCAGACATGTATATTTCATAGTTGTGGAGATATATATATTTTAATAAAAATAAACTGGAATTTACCCAAAATTTAAGTTTGCCGACCTCTAATGGGTAGTCCAAATACAAAATGGTATTTTCTGGTATGCAGTCTTAAGAAGTTATATATACTTTGTCTACGAACAAAATTTCAGGTCCGTACCTTCAACAATTTCGGAGATGTAGGCTTTGACATGCAAACACTATTTGAGGGGTAATAAAGGGTAAGGGGGAAAAAGTTAGTATGCAGTTTTAAAGACATACATTTCTTTAATCTGCATACAAAGTTTTAGGTTCGTATCTGTTATAGTTGTGGAGATATACAAATTTTTGTAAAAAAAAAGTGAAATTTACGAAAGATTTAAGTTTGGTGGTCTTTGAGGGGTAGTCAAAAATACAAATGGGTATTTTCTGGTATGCAGTTTTAAGGACATGTATTTACTGAGTCTACATACAAAATTTCAGGGTATCTTTTATAGTTTTGAAGATACAGTAATTTACAAAAAAACACTTTTTGAGGGGTAATGAAGGGTTGGGGGGAAAATTGGGGTATGCAGTTTTATAGGTCTTTACATACTTAGTCGACATACCAACTTTCATAGTTCTAGCGTTTCTGGTGTTCAAGTTATAGCCTTTCCAAAAAGTGGGCGTAGCTGGTTGGGCGGGAAGGAGTGGGCGTGGCTCAAAACCGTTCAAACTTGATCTGCTGCCGAGCATCACGAGTCTATCCCCCAAATTTCAAGTCTCTATCTTTTGTAGTTTCCGAGAACCATTGGTGAGGACGGACGGACGGACGGACGGACGGACGGACAGACGGACAGACGGACGGACATGGCTTAATCAATTTGTCTTGTCGTCCTGATCAAGAATATATATACTTTATAGGGTCCCCCTCCCCTCCTTCTCTGCGTTACATACATTTCGGCCAAACAAACACAATATACCCTGGTACAGTATGTACAGGGTATAAAAATTATAATATTTTAATATATAAATTTATTGAAATTCTTGCTTCGTCAAAAATGTTTTTATTTATTTTAATTCTTACAAAAAATCACAATTTAAAATTAATTAGCTGATGAATTCAACTAAATTAAAAACTTGAGAGGTCACATGATGGGCTCAATAATTTTGCAAAATTCTTGTTTATTGGCAGATGAGTATTATTTTCTTTTACTTTCTATCGTTTTTGCCCATAAAAAAGTACTCTTTTACCAAAAGAAGGCAAAAAATTCGTAAATAATACTTTTTTATCAAAGTATAATATACAAAACACCCTCAAATATCTTTGATCTCACGACACTATGCCTAAGTGGGATAAAACTCGTTCAATGCCAACGCAAAGACAAAAATCCGCGTGAGAAAGTCTGGGGTCTGATGGAGCATGCTTGAGGCTGCAAGTTCTACCAGGATAATCAAAAGTAAAGGGGGCAATGACATAAATGGATCAAGTAATGGTTTACAAAATTGCATGAGTGAATTCAAGGTGTCTTGGTAGGCAAAGGAAACAAATCTGGACCGTCGTTTGAGAGCATGCATGGGTATAAATATATCAGATGCTCAAAGACCAGAACTTTTACTGGTGGTGGAAAAGTCCTAGAGATTATGTATGAGAAGTCTTTTCAATAGATCACCATTTACTCATGGCAAGTGTGCTATTCTTTTGCCCATGGGTGTACATATATGTGACTGTATGAGCACGAGTATGCAAACGGCTGAGCAGCAGCAACAGCAACGGACAGACAGACAGACAGACAGACGGACATACATTGAACACAAGTTGTTCGAAGCGTAAAAAAGAAAATAGCATAAATTCAGAGGGGCTCTGCATTGGTTGCTGCCACCGCCGCTGCCACCACTGCCACCACCGCTCCCGCTGCCGCTGCTGCTGCGTCCAGTATTTAACACTCAATTTAATACGAAATTTATGGGCCTCAGCGACAAACGACAAACGACAGTCAGCGAGCAAGTTTGATTGTTGCTATAACTGAGCGATTGCATAAATGACGAACGAACGCACGGACGGACAGACGGGTGGACAGACGGACGGACTGTGTGATTGCACACTTGATTGGACAATGTTGTTGCTGCTGCTGCATAATGCTAATGCCAAACTCCAACCAACATGGGCTAAACGAAAAGGGCGTTTGAGGCGCTGTGAAAAATAACATTGAAGAACCAACAAACAAGCAACATTAACAGAAGTGCGGGGAAGTAGAAGAGCAGCAAGAAGAAAAAAAAACTTATTTGAAACGCAAAGTCAAACAAATTAAAGTCATTAGACTTTATTTAATTTGCGACAGAAGTGACCCGCAAAGCACTTAGGCCGGAGCGACGGGTGAGGGGTGAGGGCGGCTTGGCTTGGCTTGGATTGCCTTGACTGAGCGCGTCAGATGAATGGCACAGTCTGAAGGACTCAAGCGATAAGCAGTCACACACACAGACACACACAGACACACACACAGAGACAGACTTGAGTTGAGTTGACCCTAGCGCGCGTTCTCGAAACTTGACCGATACATTTTCTCCGACTTGTCTGCAATTGGCACATTTATGGGTGACAAATTGTTGCCACACACACACACACACACACACACACACGCGCAGCATAAGTGCGAGATACGCACCCACACACACGCACACTTGCACACCCTAAACATCTTAATAGTATTCTTACCATATGCGTCGTCCAGGCGCTACTTTAATTGCCGGGGTTGCACAATAAAAATGCTCTTCCTGCCGCTGACCCTAACATCATTTTGCCCCTGTTACTACCCTCTGCCCTTGCCCATTAGCCATCAAACAGCTTGTAAGCGATACATGACTTCTAGTGCCAATTTCGTAAATTACAACAATTTACAAAAATAGTATCGATAGATACTTAGATACATTTTGTCGCGACTCTTGCTAGATAACTGATTGTTTATCGAGATACTTATTAATAGCTTCATTTTGTGCACCCTTTGCAGTCTGTCAGACGTGTCCGCTTCTACTCTGTTGACCAAGGGGCGGTCATGCTATTAATACTTTGCACTTTAGACACTACCCAGGCATGTGTGTGTGTGTGCGTGTGTGTGTGTGTAATGAAGTTGTCAAATGCAGTGAGAAATGTCAATTTGGAGAAATGCGTTGTCATCCTGTAAGTGTTTGTATTTGTCTTTGCGCTTTATATAAATGAAGGCACATTTAATCATGTTTAATGTTTAACGAATTACAAAAAAAATGCACAGATAATTTTATAAATACATATTTTAATCTATACGATGATTGTTGAGTGGCAAAAGAATTCAATTGAGTCAAGAACATTTATAAATTTATTACTTTAATTGAATTTAAATTCAGAAATGGTAAAATAAGCGAATTTCGTACCATGTGAAGAATTTCGAAGATACTTTTCAAAACTGTAATGTTTCGGCACGTGAGAAATAGTTGAATGTTTAAATTTTGAATACTCTTGTTGGGAGCTTGAGTTATGATATAATACATTAGCGCTAAAAGGCACAGATACTTTATAATAATATATAATACAATGATCTAGTATACTTTTCGCTCGGTGTTAAAGCCAATGAGTTGCAGTAGGCTAGTGCCGTTGGTAAGGCAAGTGTTATAGAGAGGTAAGCACCGGCTACAACAATAAAGATTGCTAGCTGTACTTTTTGAGATACAAAAAAAAATGTGATGCCAATGGAAATGAACTTAAGGCTTCTCAAATCTTCAGCAAGTCCAAAATGATCTCATATTCGTACAACTCTTTTGATTGCTTTGCAGCTCATGTTGTTGTCGCTCGAACGGCACAGCTCAGCTCAGGATCAGCTCGGGATCAGCTCGGGATCTGCAGCAGGCAGTCAACGACATGTCATCAACTATGAGCAACTCAATTAACACCAAAGCACGCTTCATTTTTGTTGTTGTTGTTGTTGTTTTTTGTAGGCCAATTTAAAGGAGAACAACAAATCAGCTTCTTTTAACTACGGTTTCGACTTCAGCGTAATCTGTCAGCTTGAAGACGCTGAGATGCTGAAAATGCGCTGCATTGCGCGCATAGTTGCGTCGTGCATTGTTAAATAAGCCAACCAGCCAAAGCAAAAGTGCTCCCAGAGCCCGAATTCGCTCGGACACACGAAATTGGCATTTGGCGGCGGACGGACGGATGGACGAGAGATGCTTTTGTTGTAGGCGATCGGAGCGGCAGAACGAGCGGCCGAGCGAGGTTGAGAACAACTTATCAAACTGACACCAGACAACTTTGCGAAATTCCAAAGCGAAACGTACGCTAAGGTCAGAAGGCGCTGACGGCAGCGGGGGGGTTGCAAATACTATGTGTGTGTGAACTGATTAAAACGCCAGAATTGTGCCCGTTGTTGTTGTTGCAGTTGTTGTTGTTGTACGGTAGCTGGGCTATAAACACTTTGACAGCTGAATACGCACATGGGCGCGTCTTGAAGTTCGTTTGTCTTTGACTATGCCATACAACAACAACGATAAGAACAACATCAACACATCGACTTGGTCTTGAACATCAAGTTCGGCTTCAGCTTCAACTTCAACTTCGATTGAACGACTTGAACATTTTGCGGTTTATAAATTAAACAGAACAAAAGCTTTGATCTGTCTGTCTGTCCAGCCGTCCAACTGTCCGTCTGTCCGTCTGTCTGCAGCAACAAGCAGTTGTCTCGATCGATATAAACTTAAACTACTCTTTTCTTCGTTACCGCACACACACACACACACACACACACACAGGCAGAGTCATGCATTAGGCCTTCTAGTTGCCGCCACTGCGTCGTCTTCTTCTTCCTCAGCTGCTGCCGCTGCTGCTGTTGGCCTTGTGCAGTTCAAATGGGCGTTTATTGCAACAACTGACGATGAACAAGTGACCGCAAAACCAAATTTCGCACAAACAACATGTCTTGCACACACACACGCACGCACACACACACAGCGATACATGCATAAATTTAAAGCCATTAATTTGTTAAAAATTGTCTTGAAAATTCATTTGAAAATATCTTTTTTTTATTTCATATTTAAAAAAAATATTAATTTTATATTTAAGTGAAAATAAAATTAATATTTGTTAAATTTATATATATATATATTTTTTTGAGTGTATTTATAACTTTGCATGTCGCAACGGTCAACGGTCAAAGGGTGTTGCATGCAAGGGGCATATCATTTATAGGCGAGTCAGGTGCGCTCATAACACATTATGAGAACTATTAAAGAAATGCTGAAAGACAACAACAACAACAACAGCAACAGCAAGAACAACAAGAGCCAACTGGCATGCGCATGGTTGCATGCCACATCAAGTGCAACAGCCTACATTTGCAACGGACAGACAGTTATTTCGTCGGTGACAATTAAACTGATCCGTTGGCCAAAACTTATATTTTCCCATTAAATAAAGTCAAGTCGAGCCTTCCTTCTTATTGAGGAACTACGAACAAACATATAATAATTGATCGGTTCCGTATGATCGATCGTATGTAACGAAGTGCATGCGGTTTATTTTACGGGTTTGGCTGAGCACATGAGAGACAGACGGTAGACAGACCGACAGAGCCAAGGCGAAAAAGGTTGGCAGGATCTGCGTCGACTGTTAAAAAACCGACATTCGGCTATGCGATCATAACACGCGATAAGCCCGCCAGAGAATTCTGCTCGAGAACCAAGGAATTGTTGAAAAGCATCTGACAATTATGCGCACGTCATGTTCAGAAGCGTTAACCAAAGGAGAGTTCGTAGGTAGCAAAGGCCAACAAAAGTTCGATAGTACATGCTTCAATGTATCTCAAGCAATCGATCCTTTGCAAGTAAGCAGAAACAAAAATAAACTTGAGAACTTTTCTAACAAAAAAAGATATCAAAGGACATGTGACTGACTTGTGCACAAAAACGTCCTCTGATGAAGTAGCTTGAAGTCGTCATAAGTTCGAAACACAAATAATACGCCTGACTTATCACAAAGATGCCTTCCCACTGTTTGAATGCTTGAAGTTTCATCATATAAAGTTTTGTGCCAAATGAGCGCACTATACATGATTTATATATCTATTATTATAATGATTATCGCAGAATTCAGCAATCCTCCGAGCAGAAAAAATCAATATCCAGTTTACGTTAAACGTTTCCGCAAAGGTTCAAGAAATGTCAATAGCCTTGATAGGTCCGGATTACCGGCTTAATAGCTGACCGAATGAACAAGTGTCCGAATTAGCAAGATTATAGCGACTGCATGTATTATTAAAGGTCTTCCAATTGGAGTAAACACAACTTTGTTAATATTTTTGTTTTATTTAAAAGTATTTTATGAAAAATGTATTCAAACTTGTTCTGGAAGTTCTCCAGAACGATTTACTTGTGTATGCAACTACCGCAGGCGTTAATTCTCAGAAAAAGAAACCAAAGGCAATTAAATTCAAGAACGTGGCCAAGTGTTCTTAAGTGTGACCAACCGACCGACCGACAGACTCAATTAGATTTTATTTTGTGAAGATCTTGTGGATCGTGTAATGTGTTGTACGTGTGAAATGCACGCACATTACAACTAACGCCGGCCGTGATAACAATCTTTTGGACAATTACAACAAAAATATTAGAAAAAAAAAAAATATACAAAAAACAAGAAATAATTTTCATTCATTCAGACAAAAACATTCATTCAATCATTTATGCATTTATTCATAAAAACAAACAAATTTTAAATTACTTTTTACTGTGACTTTTGAATCTTGAGTACTTAAGTTCTGTACGCAATCAGCATGCGTCAAATGTCGCACAAGAATAACAACAACAACACTAACAACACAAAAAATCAAACAAAATAAATAACAACAACAACAAACCATGATTACAAGTTGTTGTTGTTTTTTTTTTCAACTGAAATATTCAATTGAATTGTCGAATACAGAGAACTGAGGTCATTCCTTCCATCGGTCGTTCCTTCATTTGATTGTTCGCTCGTTCGTTCATTCGTTCTTGGGTTGAGGTTCTGTGCGCGTCTGCAATTTAGTAATTTTCAAGTCAATTGGCCACAAGGTCGACACCCAAGCCAAGCCAAGCCAAGCCAAGTGAGCCAAGCCAAGTTGAGCCAACCGTCCGTCAACTTCATTTTACATCGTTGACAAAATAAAATCACAGAACAATTTTCATTTTAGTTTGTTTCTCTCTCTCTCTCTAACTCTATCACCCCTCTCTGCCACTCGTCGCTGTGGTTTATAAAGTGTCACATGAAATTTAGTAATTTTCATATCCAAATTTTTGTGCTCAGTGCTTCAGAAGAAGATGTGTGTGTGTTTGCCTCAGTCTTGTCTCAATGCCGATCGCTGGCATTTGTGCTATGTAATGTGTCATCTGTCATTGTGATAAACGTTTAAAGTGTCACACACACACACACACATACACATAAGAATGCGTAATCACACATAACAAACACGTTACGTATCTCACTCGATATCACTCAGTGCGAATTTAGATATATTTCATAATACAGAAATATATCATATCACAGAAATATATCATATCATACTAAACTATAGAAAATATACTTATCAAAGAATATATCATAGAACTTATCTTAGAATTATGTCATGTCACATCAGATCATAGCATATCACCTAGCATAAATCATTCTTCAGATCACAAAAATAGTAGTTTGATGTGGAATCGTCTGAGTCTAAGTCCGAATTGAATTCTCAAGAAGTTTTTCGCCAAATTCTTGATTTCATCAAGCCGTTTATTTGTTTATTAATAATAATGTACTGCTTTAATTACTTAAAGTTATTATAATTTATAAAATATAAAAATAATAATTAAATACAAAATATAAATAAATACTATAATAATAAAAAAAAAACCAAGAGAGAAAACAAAAACCAAAAAAATTAATTTCATATAACAATATAAAAATTCAGTAATAAGTATGATATATGTAAGTCTCTGACCCGGTGGGGGAAATTCATTTGCATTAAGCAAGCAATGCCCGAACTCACAGTCATGTGGGTCAGAGACTAAATATGAGTCCGTGTTGAACGTCCATCCAGAAGCTGCTATTGTCAGGCCGCTAATCCACAGTAGACTCACGAAGGGTAGCGCAGAGCGGAGAAGTTGAGTGTCGGGAGAGCGATTTCAGGTGAGATGACCTGATAAAGATTATTGTAGCTCACAGATAGAACGCGAAACGGGTTATGAGGGGCATAGCTAGTTGTGCATCTGTGCAAAATAATTGGGACAAAGTTTCTTTTATTGCTTCGTGGGACGTTGAAACTAATCTGGCAAATAAGTTTGAGGAATCAATGGTACAATATATATAAGTTTATGAAGAAGAACAGTCCCCAAAACAATCCTACATTGCGAAAGAAATGGGAGGTCAATCATCTCATTTCATATCGTAGCATATAATAGATATCATAGAAAATATCATTCGCCAGATCACAAAAACAGTAGATTGGTGTGCTTACTATTCCTAAGGCGGAATTGAATTCTCAAGAAGTTTTTCGCCAAATTCCCGTTTGATATTGTAAATCCCTCTAAGCTTCTTCAAGAACTTTATTCCTTTCGCATTATTTTAGGTTATACTCTTCTTCACTGATTTCGTGCCTTACTGTTTGCTCCGTTTGGGATCCCGTTTGGGATCAATCACTTGATCAGCTGCCAACTAAACCTTTTACATTCACTGGTGGGTATTCAGAGGAAAGAGAGGATAATATGAGCAACTGCCAAGGTTACCTTTATTCCACGGTGCCATTGGATTAATGAAAGTCAATCAACTACCTCACAGACATACGTCCGAATTCGAAGCCCTTAGATCATGGACTTGGTGTGGATTCAAGGAATCATTGGTGGCATGCATGATGTTTGACGACTTTGTTTCATCATCTTCAGCCTTTGTTGTTATTGATTTCTTTGACAGACAATCGATTTTATTTTTAATGAACAAATGCAAGTCAAGACTTTATTATTATTAGCCAGCACACAAGCAAACAGTTGTATCGCACAGTCGAAAGGATTAATTTCGTTCGTTGAGCAAATGTAAAAGGACAAAAGTGCACAAATGTCTGCTTTTTATTTTTCTTTGGCTAACTTAGTTTGTTATTTATGACGCAACAATATGTTCATTGTCTAATGTCGAACAAAGTTTTACACTGCCACGCCCACTTTACGGTTATGCAAAGCAAAACACATATTATGCACTTAGTTATGTTTATTGTTATTGCTGGCATATTTTAGCAGGCAGACAAGCTAACAAACTTCAAATGCGCACACACACACACACACACACGTACACAGACATGGACACAGACAGAGAGACAGATAGAGAGAGAGAGTGTGCGCGCGCTGAGATGCAAATACAGCACAGCCTCAAATACAGATACATTTGTATCTGTAAATGTTTCTGACCCGCCAACATTGTGTTAAGTCAAGATTTATGAGTTAAGTTGCTGCTCGATGTTGTCAACGAACAAGTGCAACGCTGCCGTCCGTCCGTCCGTCTCTCTGTCCGTCCGTCTGTCTATGTATGCATTTGTGTGGCATAAGGCTTCATTTAAAAATACATGCCAGCAATTTTTTGGACCACTTTGTTCATAGTTTGTTTTCAACTTCTGTTTTTCTTTGTTGCTTTTTTCGTTCGCTCTTTTTTCTGAGTTTTTATGTTGCTTCATGTTTGCCGTTTGGGCAAATAATTTGCATAAAAAGTGTCGCCACACAAATTTTCCAAGCCATTCATGAGCCAACGTCGCTGTCGCCGTCGCCGTCGCTGTCCAAGTGCCGTCAACTTGTCGACGTTCTGCCTGTCCAACCTTTTCTTAATTTGCTGTGAAACTATTGCCAACTAAGCGTGGCAACGCTTACACATGGCATGACATCCGCTTCCGTTCTCGGCGCTTTTCACATTCGCATTCTCATCACCATCAACAAACACCAACACCATCATCAACCATGATGGCGGTTGCCGTTGTCCGTTGTCCGTCGTTCTTGCTCTTGCTGCTGCTGCTGCTGCCCTTGTTGTTGTTGTTGCTGTTGTTGTAAAAGTTAAAATGTTTTAAATGCTCAACTTCCGGTTTAGCGCACAAAAGTTTTTGTCGCTCTGTGCATTAATTAGGCGCGCTCCGTTGTCCTTTCCTTTTTTCCTTGTGTCCTTGCTTGCTCATGTCTATACATGTATATATGTATCGCACATTCAACACTCAACTCAACTCAAAGCCGAAAAGAAAGTTTTATCTATGCTCGGCTTCTGTGACTCTTGGTCTCAAGTGTTGCGCAAATGTTGTGTAACAAAATATTTGATAACGGATTTGAACAAAAGTTGCTCATTTGCCTTACTGAAATAGTTTGTAAAATTAGAAAAGTGAAAAAGATGGCTTCGAGATACAGTTGATTTTGACATTAGATATTAGATACAAGATACAAAATTGTTAAGGAACATTAGAATTGTATTCTTATATATAATTTAGTCATGGCAACTATTAAGCAAACCATGCCCTTAACTAAGTCATCTATGCTTGACACTTTGTTAACAGAAAATTAATAGGTTATTTGATAGCAAAATATACTGATATCTTATTCTTAGACAGATACCTTATTCTTATTAACTTCAATTCGACATAAGATTACTAGCAAAGGTGAAAAGATGAATAGCTATTAAAAATCTATTTGCTGATGGAGATAATAAAAGCTGTCCGGCATAAGACATGCTGTTAAAATCCTATTAGAATTGTATGCGTGTGTTTTATGATGTTTTAGTTATATATAACTTACTCATGGCAACTACTAAGCAAACCATGCCCCAACTAAGTGATCTATGCTTGGCACTTTGTTAATAGAAATTTAATAGGATAGTTGATAGAATAATGGACAAACTTCAAATTCTTTATGGACCATCATGTTGAACATCAATCCAACAAAAGCAACTAAGATTAACAAAAGCTGTCCGGCATAAGACTTAACATGCTGTTAAAATCCTATTAACGACCGACCATTTGATAGAGCAATCTCTTTAACAGCGACGAGTAACGTTACCAAAATTTATTCAATGCCAAATATATATCGTTTTTACAATGTTTCGTTTTCAACTCAAATTTCGTGTAACTAAATTTTTCACAATCGTATTATTTCATGCGTAACTTAGGACTTCAAAGTATCTTGAGGAAATTTTTCATGTAAACGCCAAACAAAAATCTTCGCATTTAAATAACTATTTGAACTTGAATGAAGAACCTTCACAGATTAACGCAGAACATTGAACATTTAAATGTATAAGAAATTATGTGCCATGGCAAACGAACGCGGCTCCTAGCCAACTCAACTTAGAACATGTAAATTTGTCGAGCATTTTTGCTCATTTTGGGTTAGAAAGTGTATTAGATTTTAGTTTTCGTTGTTGTGGGTTTCTCATTTCTTGAATCGTCGCATGGAATCATTGCATGGCTGTATGACTGGAGTCTTGCGCTTTGGCACTGTCTCGGGCGTCGGTATAACATCGCCGGTGGACATTAAATTAGCAAACCGCTTTGCGCCACTGCTGCCACCAGCCTTCTGCTTGGCCATCTCATAGTCACCCGAATCGAAGAACCTGCGACCCTTTTGTAGACGCTTCTGCAAGTGTGCTGAATGTCCTGCCGGCACACGCATGCCAGCTGGATACTTCGACTTTAGTTTCTCTTCCCCAATCTCTTGCAGCTCATTTGGATTCGTCTGTTGTTCAGATGCATCACCATCCTGCGGTGTTGTTGCTTGGCGGCCATCCTCAATAGCGCTCATTTTGTTGTTGGCTTTGCTCAGTAGTTCCACAAGTCAACAGGAAAAATATATACACAATTTAACAATTTTACTTCGTTGAAAATTACGAATTAACAAATGACAGTTTAACAATTTTACTTCATAAATAAGCAAATAGCAAATTTCTCACAGCCTTCTGAAAATATTTCGAACTGTGCTTCTACTTGCCAGGTGAGAAAGAGGAGGAGCTCTTAATGATTTTACTAAAGCGAAATTAACAGGTTTGGCATTCTAACACAACCACTGTTAAGTTGCAATTAAAAGATTGGCACTTAACAGTTTCATTAATAGAGACATTCACAGTTCTGTTAAAGGTACTGTGTTTCAATAGCTGGTTTCAAGTCAGTTTTAACAGTCTATTAGCTATGCTAGTAACCTGTTTTAAGTTAGTTTTAACAGTCTATTAGCGTCAGTCTGTTTTAAGTCAGTTTTAACTGTCTATTAGCGATGCTAGTAAACTATTTTCAGTCAGTTTTAACAGTCTATTACAGTCTATTAGCATTCTCGCGCGCTAAAGCAGAATTAGTCATTGGCAGCTCATTTCTGTTATCAAACAAAGAAAATTAACCTTAAAAGTAACTAATAAAACATTAAAACTTTATGAACATTAATGAACGTTTTCGGCATAAGACATCATTTAAATACTGTTGACGACTGTCAATAAAAGTTCAAGTTTCTCGTTATAAATAAACCGCGTTAGCTATTCAACGACCCCTGCCCCTATCCCCGCCTCCACTACCCCTTCAGGCACACAAAGTCAAAGCCAAAACGCAAAGTAGCACAGGAACCTCACCTCAGCTCACCTCAACTCACGTCACGTGACTTGCCGTGACGTGACGTGACGTGACATGACGCTAAGAACCGCAAATCGTCGGCCGTCATATAATTCATGAAATTATAACTTTTTGACTCTTTTTTATTTTAATTGCGCGTTTTTAATGTTAATGAAACCATATTGTATTTTAATAAGTAAAACAGCCAAATAACGAATACAGAAGAGTCGCAGAAGTAGCAGAAGGTAATAAAATTATATTAGAACTTTTTAAATAAAATAACTATGCAAAGGCAAAGGCAAAGGCAAAAGCGTTGAAAGAAGGCACTAAAGTGGATTTAAGCTGTGCCAGGAGCGCGTCAAAAGTGTTTTGGCAAAAGGGCTTAAAACGCAACGCTACAAAGGAGACAGCGTGTCAAGGAGTGTAGCAGCGATAGAGAGAGAGAGAGAGAAAGTGTGTCGGTGTTGAAGTTGAAGTCTTTCAAGACATGCTACCATAACAAATATTGCAATTTTTAACAAATTTGACTTTTGCTTCTTACTTTGCTGACAACACTTCTAGTTAGTTATATATATATATATATATATATATATATATATATGTATATATATGTGTTGTGTCGCCAATTGAAGTCCATCAACGTTACTGTTACTGTTGTTGGCGATGTCACCACACTGGCACCGCCATCGCATGACACTCGCACACCACTCAAATGCGCCGAGGCAGCCACCAAAACCGTCGTCTCGCAAAGGCCAACATTAACTTCAAACAGAAGAATGCCTGCCATGTCAATGTGTGTGAGTGTGAGTTCAACTTGGAGCACAGCGAAAATTAACAGAATAATAAACAGGCGCTGCTAACGACACGACACGATACACACGCCAGAGGCCCGCGACCCCGTTTAGCCCGACCGAAAAGTCGCTCCGGCGCACGAAATCGCCCACAAAACCGCCCACAATTGATATAACTTATAGAGCAAAAGTAGACGGAAAATTATGAAGGCAAGAAGGCATGAAAGAAAGAATGAAAGAGCAAACAAACAATCATGTTTATTTGTGAACAAATGTTGCTTTATTTAAAGCATAAAATATTATGAATTAATTTTAATTCGTGCACAATTATCACATTTCGAATGTCGGAGGAGCCATGAATGTCCTTATTCCGACTGACGACAAACCGACACATCAAAAGAAAAGCAAAGAAAAACTAAGAAAGAAAAGAAATATATATGAAATAAAGCGGAAAATAAACTTTATTATAAGTTTATTCTGATTGGATCGTTCAACTATGTGTATCTGTGTGAGTTGCTTGCGTGAAGAACTATATGGGGGGCGCGTCTTATCAATGGATCACGTAAACAATAACGCCCGGAACCTGAGCAGGTGCACAAGTGTTTGTGCCACGGCAGGCGGCTTGCAATCACACAAATGCCAAAATCATTCTGACTTGCAAATCAGACAAAGAATGAAGAATGAAGAACTTCTTCTTCTTCGGCTCATGGCATGTCACATTTCAAAAGCGAAGAGCAAGAAAGTTAACACCGACAATGTTGGCACACGTATACCCTTTGGGCGTATTCTGACAACTGCCACGCCCATGCATACATATGCCTTAAATTCAGTCAGTTAGCAATTTATATGTCAAAGGACAGACAGACAACTTGTCAGGCTGATCAGGAATCTATAAGTACTTAAGATCATTTTTGGAACGATTCAAAAAAGCACTTTTCAAAAATTAGTCAAATATTTCAAATTATTATTATTCGAATAATTTTGTGTAAAGAATATCACGCTATAATTTTAAAATAATTAAGTTTTTATATAAATTATTAATTTTTTTTAAATCTATAAAAACAATTTAAATAATAATTCAAAATTATTTAATAGATTTAATTAAATTAAATAATAAAAAATAGTAAAAAAAATTCATAATTTTATGAACTATAAATATTAACTAAATAAAACAATTATTTAAATAAATATAATTAAATAAGGAATTTATAAATAATATACAAATGTAAGAAATTATTTAAAGTACATTTTTTTTTTTTAATAATTTACTAATTGTTTACGAATTTTAAGCGAAATCTCTCGTGAGATTTCGAAGGCAGTCTCGACAAAAGCTCACTAAAACTCACAAAGGGGGGGGAAGAACTCAAAATTTCAAGAAAAAACATGTATCGACGTCCCCTTAACCGATTGCATGAACTTTAACCTTTATCCCAGCAATTTGAAGATATATATATGTATGTGCACAAGCCTTGGTGAAGTGTATGCAAAACAAGGAGAAGCATTTCACTTGCCTGCAAGCCGACTTGTGGGTGTGGACACTTTTCTTACTTCTTTTTGTTTTCCAGCCAAGCAAAACTTCAGCAAAATGAGCAAATGCACGCTCGTCACGTCGTGGCATTTATTTCCAAAGCGTTTTACTCCTTTTCACTTGTGCCTTTTTTGACGCAATAGACGCTTTTCCGGTCGATTTTGATGGTCATGTTCGTACATTTGCCGTGAGTCATTCGTGTCACGAGAAAATTTTAAATTCTATCTACAAACTCACGCCACGTAAAAGAAGCGCTTAAACTGACGAGTGGCCGAAAAAAAAAGAAAAAAAGGCCATCATTTATTTCAGCACAGTGGCAACTCTGCTTTGGCTCCCCGTTCCCATTGCAGGCTCAAATGTTTGTTTGCCTTTGATAATTTTTGTCGTCGAAGAAAAAAGCGGAAAAAAAAATTATCAACTTTGACAGCCCAAAAACCGTTGGCATTCTCCTTCTTTGCCCCTCCTCCTACTTGTATTTTTTTCCATACGTTTCGGCAATCGTTTTAGTATTTGGTAGCCTTGTTGGTTGGTGGTTGTGGGGTGAGGGGTGGTCTAGAAATTAAGTTGATTGGCAGTAATTTGTCATGAAAAATGGGTTGAAACCGTAACAGTTCACAAACGATTACGGTAAAGACTTCAGTTAACTTGACTCACTCACTGACTTACAAAATAATCGTTCTATATCGATCAGAACAAATGAGACAACAACAACAACAACAAACAAATAAAGAAAAGATGACGCAAGATAGTTTTTTTTTTGCATAAATATTTAAATAAGCGCTTAGTCAGTAAGCAACTAAGTCAGTCATATGATTGTTCAAAATAAGAAATGGAAAGGAAGTTGGGTATTTCAAGAGAGCACATGTAACATCAAGTTATCTGCCTAGGAAAGTTATAAGATTATGGGATAAGAATGTGTTATAATGCTGAGATGCAATCCTGGTATTATTTTGAAAATCACAACGACAGTAAAATAGACTGAGATCAATTGTATATTTGTACCAGAAATAAGCCATACGGTTATATGATGATGATATATGACTTTGAAGCACGAAGACGCCAGGACGGAGTTCATGTGATAATAAATACAAATCCGATAGAACCAAATTAAAAGTAAAACCATACTTTTTTCAATAGTTGACTTGAGTTATCAGTGATGTTGTTTCAATGAGAAGATGTCCAATAGTGGAGTTGATATATTTTATTGACTATCGGCAGAGACAAGCTCCATTCGGTTTGGTTTCTTGAATGAGCATGAGTTTTATATATTTTGCTTATTTGTTTATTAATAACAAAGTACTGCTATAAATTACTTAAAGTTATTGTAATATATAAAATATAAAAATAATTATAATTAAATACAAAAGATAAATATATACTAACATAATAAATAAAACCATACAATAATATACAAATTTAGTAATAACTACAATATAAAGCTCTGACCCGGTGGGGGAAATGTATTTGCATTAAGCCAGCTATGCCCCGACTCACAGCCATGTGTGGTCGGAGACTAAATTTGAATCCGTGTTAAACGTCCATCCAGAAGCCGCTGTTGTCAGGACCGCTAATCAACAGTAGACTCACGAAGGTCGTGCAGAGGGGAGGAGTTGAGTGTCGGGAGAGAGATTTCAGACAAGATGACCTGATAAAGATTATTGTAGCTCACAGATAGAACGCGAAACGTGTTATGAAGAGCATAGTTAGTTGTGCATCTCTGCAAGATAATTGTGACAGAGTTTCTTTTATTACTTCGTGGGACGTTGAAACTAATCTGACCAAGTAAGTTTGAGGAATCAATTATACCAACAACAAGTTTAAGGGGAAAAACAGTGCCCAAAACAATCCTACGTTGCGAAAGAGATGGGAGGTCAATGAGGAGGAGCCTTTCATGGTATGGCGGTAATCTGATAATAGGGTCCCAGTTTAGACCACGAAGAGCAAATAATGAAATTGTTTCTGAACTGACTGAATGCGGTCTTGGTGTTTTTTATATTGTGGTGACCATACACAACAGCAATATTCGGGTATAGGACGTACAAGTGACGTGAAAAGAATTTTAGTGATATAAGGGTCCTTGAATTCTTTCGACCAACGTTTAATAAATCCAAAAACTCCCTTCGCCTTATTGACGACTGTTGAAATTTGTTGGATGAAGCTGAGTTTGGGGTCAAAGAGAACACATAAATCATTAAAAATTGAGACTCGTGTAAGGTCTTCAATCAAGATGAACAGAATCCTGAGCTTCTTGGAAAAAGAAATTAAGTCCTATGTAAAAATAAGCCAGCTTTGAGTTTGTTCATATCTCTTGCTTCTGTGCAGCGAAGGAGGATGTTTATGGGCACTCTGAGAACGTTCAACCGCCGTGCCGCAAATGCCTCATTTTCTCAGCGGCTGTCGATTGCTGCAACTCTTTTCGGCGCCGCCGCCAACTTTGAATACAATGGGAACGTTTACATGGCCTAACATGCAACAAAGCGCAGCACGTCAGCGTTGAGAAACTATGGTTTAGGAGCGCCCGACCACAATTAGCGGCGACACTAACTGCGCAAAATCATTTGATACTTGATCTAATTGCACCCTTTTTTCGGTCGTTGTATGTTGTTGGCAACCCACCCCTCAAAAGCGAGCGAAGAATTTCACACAGCGATACTTTAATACTCCCGAGTGTCAGAAAAATCAAGTCGCGTTGAGTCGAGTCGAGAAGGAGACTTCGTGCACTTCACACAATTGCCAACAATGACTGAATGACTGAAGTGTATTTAACATAATTGCAATAATTTTTTGGCATATACGAATATTTATTGTATATATAAACAGTACTTTGTGCGCTTTATTGTTGTTTTGATTTTTGGTTTTGGATATGTATTATTATTATTTTTTTTTTCCTTTGGTGGTTTTGTTGTTCGGTTCGCCGCCCTTCGAATGTGAATGCGAATCCGAATGCGAATACATTTGCGTTTTCCCGCCAGACGCGCTCCTGCTGTGATTTTATGAGCCGCAATTGCAAATTTTCTATTGAGTCAGCGAATTTCGGTTATGCTGTATGGATTTCAATCTTTCACTCTTCATATTGTATACATGTGTATCTATAAATGAGTGTGTGTGTGTGTGTGTGGCGTATTATACCGTAGGACAGACGTGGAATTTTGTATTTTTTTTCTGTATAAATCTTGTTGCGTTGAGCTGCCGCAAGTGGCATGATATTTACTTCATCTTTTTCATCTTCATTGGATTTTCGGTTAATCGCATAAATTGCATTGTTCGGCTTAGACGAATATTTTGTTGCGCTATAATTAACTGCTGCCAATAAACAGTACGCAATTTGAAGCCAAAGAAATCATAGTCATGGGATCGTTTATAGCACTTGATCCTGAGATATAATAGTAATGAGTAACTCATATGACTCCTTATAGTTTCAAGTAGCAATTTGCTGTGCAGCAGACTCATGTAGAGATCTGCATGCATGCATTCACTTTAAACTCATTGTGACTCTTCTATCGTTTTACAGTGTACTCATGCCAAGCCAAAGAGGGAAAGCACAAATTATTAGAATACACTCACGCTCAATGAATGCAAATAAAGTTCTTCGTACAGTGAAGTGAATCGAGTTCAGATCCAAATAATAGCATTGAATACATCAAAACAGCGTGAATGACTCATTTGCCAATTTGAATGCACTCATGCAGACCTCTATGTTATAGGTTGTGCATGAATACATTCAAAGCGGCCAATGGATGATTCGTTTTGCGGTACTTAATTACAATTGAATAAATGTGCATGAATGTTGTATTTAAGTACACTATACACACAGACACTGTACAGCGAATTTCGAATACAATGTTTTAGTGCACTGTACAGTGAATGAAGGCATTTGAAAATATAAGCGTGCAAGAGAATTTGAGTACACATTCATTCATTTCATTTTTACTGTACACATTATTTTATTTGCTGTACATAAGCATTCACTGGGAGAGAGTACACTAATAATTTGTATCTTCGCGCTTGTATGAGTGCAGTGTATAGCGTTAGTACGCTAAATTAGAGTGCCGCAGTAGTTTAAAATGAATGTATTCATTCAGACCTCGCAATTTTTCCACACAATTACTCATGTGTGCCTGTAGCGCGCATTGCAGTGCGTTATAGCTCACTCAAAGCTCACCTACTTTACCGCAGTGCGTGAGTTGTTACTGCTGTTGTTGTTGTTGGCGACACACATCACAACAACACAACAATAAACAACTGATTTTCGGATGTATTATTACATTTCCCGTGGCGCATCAATTGCAAATTCAGCTAAGCTGAAATTGAGCCAAGCTGAGTGACAAGCTGAGGAGCGATGAGGTTCGCTTTGCGGTATTTGTTGTTGTTGTTGATGTGATTTTGGGCAACAACACAGCATGGCAACGCTGCAATGAAGCGACTGCCGGCAACAACAAATTATCACAGCTCCAAGGCGCTGTTGGAGACTTCTACGCTTCTTCAGCTGAGTGAAAAGGCAAAAGTTGAGCAGGAAGAAGTAACAACTACAGGGTGTTTTGGTTGAAGGGTTTGAGGGTGAGATGACATCAACGACAGTTCTATGCTGTTGGCATACATTAAGCTTTGCAATTTTTGTGGTTGTAATACAAAAAAAAAAGAGAAAAAAACAAGAAAAAAAAAACCGCGGCGATTTTCTGCTTCTTTTTTTATATATTATATATTTTGACAGCTTCCTGTACAGAGTTGCCCTTCGTCGTTGCTGCTTCTTGCACAGCGTACGTCTGCTTGCTCTTTCCTGCCCCTCACCACAAGCAAATGGGGCTGTCTTGCAATGCAATCGCCTAAACATTTTGCCGGTAATGAAGTTAATACGCTTCAACGCACGTTCCACGCATTTGTTTCCGTCTGTCCGTCTGTCTGTCTGTCTGTCACTTCTTCTTCTACTTTGGCACTCGTTAAACATTACAAATTTAATGCAGTCGATTTTTATTTCTGCTTGTTGTACTTTTGACAAAAGAAATTGATTATATGGTATTATGTCACCTCGGCAAGAACAATTACACGACTTTTGTGTCTGTCTGTCGGTCCGTCCGTCTAGCACAGCGTGTGCGTTGGCTCGACCACAGCAGGTTGATACGGCTGCTACTTTATACGTGTAGTACGCCCAGACGAGCGACACATGCTGCGCCAATTGCAATAAAAATTGTGTTCTTTCCTCATATTATTTTCCTTTTATTGACGCTTGATTCGGATTCGGTTTATTTGATTCTATGGAAATTCAATTAAGGCCAACACAAAAAAAGGTCTGTCAATTGCTCACAAATGGTGGCCTTAAACACTTTGACTTATTAAGCAATTTTGCTAACCAAAAGTTGAGCAAGTTGAGTTGATTGAATGTCAACAATTTGCTAGTTGAGAATTCATCGCCAGCAGGCGTATCCAGAGACGTATTGAACGCTCTCCACAATAAGTAGAAAACTAATAGCCACTCAAACAAAAACCAATGAAGTGTCTTACGAAATTGCACTTTTCTAAAAAACAAAACGTCAGTTTGTGCCCGAAATATTTGGAAACATGCTCCCAACTGTCGAACTGGAGACTGGTTAATTTTGAACAAGCTAAAAACAGTGAAAAACACCGAATTACAGATCAAACTCGCTTAGCAAACTAATATCCAAGTGAGTTATGTGCGTCTAGTACAAGAAGAGCTCAAGGCTCGGCTGGCTGCTTTGTCATTATTTGAAAACTCCTTCAGAACTGTCAAATTCGGTACTAGTATAAGTATTTATAATGTTACCTCTATTGGGTTCTAGGCAAAGGTAATTTTTTTTTAATTTGTGGTTAAGCCTGCCATGGCTTTGAGTTCATTATACTGCACTATGAAATTTATGATATAAGGTTCTTGAGTTATAGATAGGTTTCTATACGTGATCTGTAGCATACGCCATAGTCAAAATAATAACACTCACAGTGAAATCACTTGTCGAAAGCAATCATGCGTAAATATGATAATTCGCATTATAACAATTGCAAAACGGACATTTAATATGTCTTGTTAAAATTATTATTAGATTTATGTGGAGTGAAAATGCTTTGAAATATTAGTGAAAATTAAGGCAAAATTGCAGAATCACCTGACACAGGTACAGGTGCCAGGCCATTAAAGGACACTGAGAGAGAGAGTCGTGAGGCAAGTGATTGGCACAAACATTGGAATTGAAATTGCCAAAACTAATCATGACGCAAATTGAACGAGCTAATACGAATAAGTTAAGCACTTTGAAGTTTGAGATAAATGTCATGGTACACACACGCACACACACACACGCACACACAGAGTGGTGAGCCATTGGTAAATTGTAAGACATGATAACCTAGTCTCAATGGCACGTAATCCATTTGTTTGCCTTCAACTCAATGAAGCTCCAGTTCATACAACAAGTTCAACACACACACACACAGACACAGAGAGACAGAGCCATGAATGCGCAGTGATTAAGCAGTGTAGCGTAGTGTGAGTGTGTGTAGGAGCAATGAAAGGACGATGCCATTAGAGCGATGCCATCCTTTGGCCAATGCAGTGCAGTAACATTGGCAAACGCCTATTTGGTCAAGCTGAAAATCTACGTGCACTAACAGACTGCCATGACTGAGGCCAACTAACGAGCACGAGCCAACAGGCATGAGTCATGGGCACAGGTGGTGGTGTAAGGTCGGTGGGTTGTTTGCCGTAGAAGAAGCTGCAGAAGAAGCGCAAAATTATACGTACACAGATAACAAAGCGAAGGACTAGAGTGTCCTGGCTGTCTGCACGTACAGCATGGCCGCTCCTTGTTGTTGTTGTTGTTGACAATATTACTGCTGTTAATGATGAGTGACCACGAGAAGTTAACTTGGTTGGCTTGCTTGGTTTGTGGCACAAACATCAAGCAAAGGTTTCATTACACACAAGTCATGTTTGCAGACCATCATAATGATGCTGATGATGATGCTGATGATGTGATAGTGTGCTACACACATGTATCATTGATGCATGTTGAAAGCAACACAAGTCTAATAAGCGCTTTAAAGGACTTTCGTTGCAATTTATGAAAACCTTCTAATATTGAAAGTAGCTGAAAAGAAAAAAAGAAAGAAATCCTTTTTGGTTCCAATATGTTGTGACTCTTGCTTATTGCACCTGTCAACGACATGTTGGCTTGGTGCTCTGCGCCTCACCAGCAAAAAAGGGTGTCTCGCCCCCGGAAGGGAATTTCACTATTACGCATTTACTTGATTAATCAGTTGTATGCGTGCATGAGTGAACGTCCGTCCGTCTGTTCGTCTGTGTGGGTGCGTGCACGAGACTTGCAAGCCATGTGCTGTGTCCTGTGTCCTGTGCTCAGTGCGTGATCCTTCTTAGTCATGCAAAACG
Source organism: Phortica magna (assembly GCA_037044515.1). Taxonomy (NCBI): domain Eukaryota; kingdom Metazoa; phylum Arthropoda; class Insecta; order Diptera; family Drosophilidae; genus Phortica; species Phortica magna. The sequence goes on from JBAMBP010001257.1 coordinate 170,953, forward strand.
CACGTTTTGCCGAAAAACGCACATGTCAGTTATCTCATCCATTCAAAGTCATACAATTTGTGTTTGAACTTCTTTTCTTTTTTGGTTTTTTTTTTTATTTGGCGGCAGAACGGTTTCTAATTGCTTAGCAGTTGCAGTGCACAGCGTGCGTGTCTGCGTGTCAGTTGTAAGAAAACAAAAAAAAAACAAATAAAAAAACCAAAAAAAAACAAAAAAATTACAAAAAAATGTTCTGCTTTTTTTTTTCTTCTTTGAGCATGAATGAACATCTTTTGACGTCCATCACAATAAATTATAAGTATATACATATATATGAGGCACATTGAATGCACTTGCGTAAGTAATTAGCTTAGACGAATTGAATAAGCAATACCATGTAGTGTAGTGTAATATTGAACGTTCCATTTAAGGAAATCCAACTTCAATTAAATAACTGTTAAGCTTAACATATCGCGTGACATTTTTTTAACAGTTGCGAAACGCTGTTAAAATCTTACATCGTACACATGCCATTTAACAGAAATGTGGCTATTAACAGAGCCTAACAGAGTTAACAGAATTGGCGCGTTAAAGTGCATGTTAACATCATTTCCTATGCCTGTTAACGCTGTTAGGCTCTATAAATGACAGCATTTCTGCTAAACGGCATGTAAATAGGATTTTAACAGCGTCAGCACAACTATTGTTATTCTCTCTATTGAGAAATAATAATTTAATAGTTTCATGTTAAATTGCTGCTGGAATAAATTACTTATTTATTCTTTGCAACTATTAAAAGCGCTATTACCAGTGAATTTAAGCTGTTAGCTCAAGAACAACGTGTCCCAAATGCAGAACTTTCAACGTTAAATGATTGCATACAAAAATACTTATTTCTTATAAATGAAATTTTGAAAGATTTCTTATCCAAAGACACGAGCAATGAATGAACGTATAATTTCTCAGAACAGACAGTTTTGGATCTAGATTTAGTTTATTAGTAGACGTTTTATTACAACCAACTCCTCATCAAGCTGAATGTGCCATATATGTGAGTAGATTACAGATTCCAGTAGATTAAAGAATAAGTGACGCTTTCTTACTGCAAGGAAGTTCAACGTATGAGTTATTTAAAACTTAAAATTGTCAAAATATATAAGCTTATAAGAAATCATGAAGACTAGTGATTCTGCTTTATATAATGCGTAGTTAATTGTTGAGATAGTTGATGAAATAATTTAGTAGATTCATATAGCTTTGAACAAAGCCTAAGACATGAGTAAGAGAAGGTTTCTTAATTCTAATTTGCAAACAAGAATTTGTAAGAATTTCTCTGAGTGCATTCATTACTTTTAACTAGCAACACAAGACGTCTCAAGAAACATTACTAAGCTGTCAAAATCCTTGCTGGATGTGTTATACTTTTTAAAATAAATGCAATTTACAAGTGCCACAATAACACACACACACACACACGCACACATGTGCGGCGCCACACGACACTCAATGCGGCAAACTGAAAGCATATAAGTAAATTTAAGTACTTTTTTCACACCTTAAAAGCGCCTAGAACCTACAAGTATCTCCGTCTGCAAAGTACAACAACAACAAAGAGGAAGAAGAAGAAACGGCATGGCACCTCTGGAATACAGATCAGTCAGCCCGGCAGTCAGTCCGTCTGTCCGTCTGTCCGTCTGTCTGTCAGTCAGTGGTTGCCACTCAAGACGCGCAGCCAAGTGGCGGAAAATGTTGAGATTATCAGTGATGCCACAACACGTTAGCATTGGCATAGTGGCAAAGGAGCAGAGGGGCAAGGGGCGCCTGGCACCTCAACATGCTTGTAGATTAAATATTATTAAAATGTTAAATGCTTTAACACAACTCAAGTTGAGTAGAGTTGAGTTGAGTTGAGTTCTCCGTCCGTCCAACCGTCCGTCCATCCGTCCGTCCGTCAAGTCTTTAAGCAGTTTTCCAATGGCACTGGCAATAGAAGCGTTGGCGGCAACAACAAACATCAAAGACTTAATGCGCAAATAAGCAACACACACACACACACACACACACATGTATGCATGCATGTATGTATTAAAAGGATAAAAGCAAAACATCTCAAGAAGGACTCACAACAACATGATCTGCCAGGGCTGACGATACTTGGCGCAACTTGGCGGTTTCTTTGGTTGCTTTTCATGTTGCCATTCAAGTTGATACTTGAGTTGTTTAGCTACGTACGTGTGTGTGTGTGTGTGTGTGTGTGTCCTTCTCGCTCTAATGTCCATGTGTGTGTGTGTGTGTGTGTGTTTGTGCTTGTTTTGTTTGTTTTTCGTGTACAAGTTTCACAAGTAATTTTTCAAGTTGAAAGCAAAGTTTTTACACTTGTACACTTGATTGTTGTTCTCGGTGTTGTTGTTGTTATTGTTGTAATCAAAAAAAGGACATTCTTTTGGCTAAAGTTAGCAAAACATATGCACACACATACATAAGCACAGTGAAAGCTGCCCTTACGAATAGCTCTATAAATCGGGCTATTTCCATACATCATTTTCATACCAAATGCCTTCCGGATAGCCGGATTCCGGCACACTTCAAAAGGCGTACAAAACTCACTCGTCGCTGAGTGTCCGGTCTTGAGCGCTCTCACTGTAGTACTTGCAGAATACGTATGAGAAACTTGTCGAAAATTAGCCAACATTTTTGGCATTTTGACATTTATAAAATTTCTCCGAGAGTTTTTAAAGCTCCCGGAATTCTTTGTTTATGTCTGGCAAATCATATTTCACAATTTTTTACCTCTCCCCCCGCCCTCGATGACCACACTTAGTACAAGCTACGATAATCAATTTGCCTAAGCATGATATTTTGAAGACACAACTCGCACCTCCTAAACGACTCACGTATAATTTGCACAAAAATTCGATTTTTATTGAGAAAACTTGCTTAATGCAAATAAATTTCCTCCATCGAGTCAGAGACTTATATTATACCTATTACTGAATTTTTATATTATTATAAGAAATAAGTTTTTTTGTTTTTTTTTTCTCTTGGTTTTTATTTATTATTATAGTATTTATTTATATTTTGTATTGAATTATTATTTTCATATTTTATATACTATAAAATTTTAAACAAATGCACTAACAAGTTGAAAAGTAAAGCTGGCTTCTAAAAGCAAAAAGCAAGCTAAATCCAAGCAACAAAGTGCTTATTTATAAAACCATCATCACTCCTACTTGGACATACGGAATGCAACTGTGGGGAACTGCTGCTGCAATCAAGTTAGGAAAATCCAAGTCTTCCAGAATAAATCCCTACATCTGATGACTGGTGCTCCATGGTATGTCCGAAACAAAGCACTACACAAGGACCTAAATATTACTTTCGTTGGCGACCAAATATATAATAAACATAGCAGTAGATATAACGATAGGCTATCCGGTCAACCAAACATGCCTGCGAAAGCTCTAGCTACCTACAAACCAAGGAAGAGAGTAAAAAGACTGCATCCATTCCAGATTAAGAATCGTAGTATTTAACTTTGTTAATGTCATTAGTCAATATTTATATCGTTGTTATAATTGTTTTTGTAAATATTATCATTCATTCTATTTCTAGTAATATCCTTCTTTAACAAGACGTGATATTTTACTGTATTCTGCGTAACAATTTATAGCTCCTGTTGAGCTGATTATTGTTAAAATGTTGTTAAATAAAAAAGAAAAAAACTATTTAAAAAAAAATATATATATAGTATATTATAATAACTCAAAGTAATTCATAGCAACACACTGTTATTAATTAATAAACATTAGACAACTTACTGTTTTTAGAACAACCAACCTGATATTTTGTAGAGAGACGACTTGGACTTATTATATAATGCAAATAGTGTGCAAAATTATTGGCTAACGAATTAATTGTGCAAAAAGCACGACTAATCGTTCGAAGTTAAGATATTTATGAGAAAAACTTAACATAGCCTTTTGCCAAGAATTAGAATAACCGCACGTAAGAACATGGCATTGACCATTTATAGTTCAATACAAGTATTATGTAGTCTATTCTATGTAGACAGTTGAGTCAGAAGTCTGTCCTTTTGTACAATTCTTATATAATAAAAATTCCACGTAAACTAAAAAGATCTTACAATTTCATATTTCTTCAATGAATTGCTTGAAATAATTTTATAAATTAGCTTTGGGGCGTGGTATTGCCCATATCACTTTGGCTTATGCCTCCTTAACATTCATTGAAAACAACAAGGCAACAACAACAATAACAACAACAACAAATATAATGTGAGAAGCCCATTCAGAAACAAGGAACAAGATTGAGCCAAGTTAAGTGAGCGAAGCGAATGTTTTGGTTATGGGATAAAAGCATACATGCTGCCAACTAAACATGTGTGTGTGAGTGTGTGTGTTTGTGTGTAGTAACTTAGTCCAGCTGAATCAAACAAAAGCATATGAAACAACAACAACAACAAACATAATGTTGATGATGATGATGAGAAACGCAAACGAGTTGAGCTTTGACCAGTGCTGCTGACCAGTGATTTAGCCTTTTGCTTACATGCATGCATGTGTGCGTGTGTGTGTGTGTCAAGCTGGCTTTTATATGCCTTCACATGTGCATGTGTGTGTGTGTGTGTGTGTGTGTGTGTGTGTACATTGGCAATGTATGCACAGTTCATAGCCAAAAGTTATGGATTCAACTTTTGGCCAATTTAATTTTCTCGCCTGAAACAGCACACGCACACACACACATACCGGCACGCATGCATGTTGACCATGCTATATAGCTTGATTTCAGTTCAGTTCAGCTCACTTGTATAGTATGCAATGTCCTGCTTGACTGACTTGCTGGCCAGCCTGCAGCAACATCATTGAACTCCTGCTATCGCATATCGTTTTCTCTGGCTCTCTCACACACACACACGCACACAAAATAAACGTACATACATATATCTCTTATAGTAGCGCACATTTGTATAACGAGTGCTTTCAATAGCCAAACAAGCAGCAACAGCAAAAACAACAACAACAACAGCAGCAACAACAACAACAACAATAAACACAAAGCAAAAACTCCGTCTCGGGCAATATGATCCAGGACCCGCATTTACAGATGATTTAGCTCATGTTTAAGGTTCCAACCATGTGACGTCCTTGCCATTTGTTTTCTCTCTCCCACTCCCCCTCTCCCTCTCTCACTCACACACTCACTCCATCACGCACTTGCTAGCATTCACCTTGTATGTTTGCATGCTGCTGTTATTATACACACACAAACACACACACACGCACACACACACACACACACACACACACGTACACAATATCAACCAAACTGATGAGAAGGAACTTGGTGTTCCGTTACTCGTCCTTTTGTGTGGACACATTTTGCTCCATTAGTTTCTTCACAATATTTTGGGGGGCAGTAAATGTATGAATGAAGAAGAAGAACAAAAAATTGCTCGAAATAACAGGAGAACTCATACAAAAAATGGGGGGTGGAGGGGGGTTATAAAAATAAAAATAGTAGTTATAAAAATGTCTACAGCAAAATCACTTGCTTGATTGAAGTGTAGCAAAGAAGTGCCGAAAGGGGCGGGCGGAGCGATGAGGTGTAATGGATATTGGTGAGGGGCAATGAAAATTTGCATAATTGTAGAAGCTTTTGGATTTTGCTAATGTTTAATTCAGAAACCCATGTACACACATGTGAGTGTAGTGTGTGTGTGTGTTAGTGTGCGTTACGAGTATGGGCATGCGTGTGTGTGTGCGTGATGACCAGTTTTCCAGTCCATTTAATTTTGCAACCAGCGGAAAAAGTAACAAAAATATGCCTTTTCCAAATAAAAAATTATTTCAGTTTTTCCAAAATTTGCCGATCCAACAAAATGGATTTTCAAAATGAGGAAAAATTATATTTTTATGCCCATTCGAATTTTCCGGAATATAATAAATAAAAGTGTTTTAATTTTTTTTTTTTTTTTGCCTTACTTAACCTCAGTTTTAATTTATAGATTTTGAGTTCACATGTGTATGTTCATCCATCCTGTATAACAATATTGAAATAACATGTTAACAAACATTTAAATAAACATAAAAACACATTTGCTGAAGAAATCGCGCGCTCGATTCAAAGACCGTGTGCCCTTGCTGCCGGTGGCATGCCGCTTGCGTTGACCAAACGTGCGCTCAACTCTTGCAACCACTGACGGGATTCCGTAAACTTGATGAGACCGCTGCCGCCGCTGCCCATCAAGCTCGTGGGCGCTGAGAGACCAATGAGCGTGCACCACTTCCACCACTGGCGACGCAAAAACTCCGGCAAAACGGCTACGCCACCCCCACCGCCGCCACTGACACCCGCGCCGGCAGGAGCGCTGCCGCTGCCACGACTACGGCCACGGCGATCGATATTGTCGCCGTTGCCATGTTCGTTGCAGCCGCTGGCCCTGCCGCCGGGACCCCAGTCGTTGCCCCTGCCGCCAACGTTGCCACCGTTGCCCCAGCCGTTACCACCGTTGCCCCAGATGTTGCCGCCGTTGCCATTGCCGTTGCCCCTGCCGCCGCCGTTTACGCCAACGTTGCCCCCCATGCCATGACCACCAGCACCGCCACCAATGACTTCCTTTGGCGGCTTCTGGTCCACTTGCTTTTGGAGATCTGCATACCGTTTCTCAGGCATCTCCCAGCCGACCTGATTGCGTAGCACTGGCGTCGGCTGACGCTGCTGCTGCTGCTGCTGGGGTTGTGTGCCGTAGAACGGCATCTTCCACACCTTCAAATAAGTAAACGCGCATGCCATGGGTCCTCTGACTATGGCCGCACTTGCTTCAGCAAAACGCCACATTACGCGTATAACAAAGAACAGTTACAATTAACGGTTTTCGAGAGCGTTGAAAAAATATTTTTTCCTTTTTATTTTAATATATTACTAGACGAAAATATATTTTCTCTGTGTTAAGCCGACAGAAACTGATGAAATTTTATTGAGCTCGAACTGACGTTAAATGACAAATCCCTTTCGGTCTACTCTGTTCTAGACTAGAAATTTTATTATTTCAAGCAAATATAGATTGATTTCCAGACTGGTAAATGATTTTCCCGGAATTGTTCTCCAAATTAATTCAAAGGCAACTTTTTGTTCAAAACACAGATATGTTAATACATTCAAGAAATCAAATGACAGCAAATTTTCTCATATTCGGACCAGTTATCTTATATCATGTGACTAGAGTCGGTTGAGGACAGCAAAACACCATCAAGAATACATACATATTTATAAGAATGATTAGGAGTACATCCCACTTGCGCGGACTTCTTTTAAAGACTGTATCTGGAACGTAAACTTTAATGGTATATCATTATTTCATTAAAGTGAAGTCCAAACCGCCTTTTTCAGACTTTCCCTTAACCAAAAATTAAAAAATATGAAGTATCCTTCAAATATAACAACAGGCACTTGAGCACACATTAACCGCCTCTATTATTGCTAACCAATGATCAAGAAACAAATAAACCGTTAAGTATTTATTACGATTACTATTTGAATAATGTTCATATAGACTTTTATTTCGTTATAGACTCCTTGTTGACCTATCCACTTGCCTATCTGTCTGTTTCTCAGACTATCTGTGTATAAGCACTCCTTCAGCTCTTCAGTTTTGAAAGTAGTTCTTGAGAAACTTTCACCTTCTATTTTGTCTATTCAAAATTTTAACGCCTATAAAAATTTTAAATTATTTTTATTTGAATATTTTGAAATTTTATTATGTATTAAAAATTATTTATTTAATTTTAAAATTTCTTAAATATTAATTAAATTTTCGTATGATTTTTTATACATATTTTTTGCTCTCACTTCTTAGCGCCATCTATGCGCAAACAGCACAAGTACGACGAGAATCGCCTGCGTAACGATTTATTTTTCTTGAGTGGCTTGACGACATCTATCGATAAAAAATGAAAGCAGCGCAGAGTCTGCAAGAGGCATGAATAACATCTTGCCAGTGGCGTAGGCACGAGAACAGCGAAACCTGAATTTACGTTGCCCTTTCGCGCACTTTGCTGACGGCGGCACTGCTGTGACGACAACGCTTTCGGGGTGGCTGTGTTGTAGGCAGGGTTGTTGAGTTACCCCGGCGTCGAAGAAACCATCAACAGCAAATTTTGCAAAATATAAAAAAAGTTTTAATAAAAACAAAAATATGTTTTTAGTAAGTTAGAGAGATGTTGGGATAACTGAAAAAAGAAAAATAAAATAATAAATAAACGCATGCTTAACTGGTTTGAGTTGAAATGCAAAAATAAAGATATATGTATGTACAGTAAGACTTCGATGAAACGAAATTGGAGAAGTGAAAAAATAACTCGTTATATTTACAATTTATTTATACAACTAGATTCCAGAATGTCATAACTTCGCTAAAAAAAATAATAATATAAAATTGACTTAAAAGATTACTATTTTTTAATGCATTTCGTTATGAGTGAGATAGGCTTTTTGGTATGGAAAAAACACAGTTTTTTTAGTGTAATCAATAAAAATGCTCATTAGAATCCCGATTATTCAGTTCAAATAAAACCGCCGATATGCCATATAATCGAAAATTCGGATAATCGATTTCGAAGTCAAATCAAACAATATTAAAATTTTAATAAATCTTTATTAAAATAATAAAATACATAATACTTATGTAATTAAAAATGCTGCTTGGAAATAACTGGTTATTAAACGAGTGCGAAAATCGGCTGTTCGTATAATCAGAATGCTACTGTAAGTCTTTGCATTGAATTTTTTCATTATATCGAGAAGCATTTTAATGATGTTATGATGACAACAGAGCAGCATCAGACAAAGACACAGCACACAAGCACACAGTGTTGCCAAATCAACTCTTTTTGCCGCCGTTACTGACTTTTTTTGCGACTCGACTGTGGCAAAGCATGTTGAACAAGTGCCGTCAGCGGAAAAAAAACATTAACGACTTTTGCTGCTTTTTTAATATTTCGCAATTTTTGAAGTGATTTTTTTTTACATATTTCTTATAGCGTTTCTTACCCACGATCCTCGCTAAAAAATTACTTTCATTGGTGCCGCGAAATTGGCAACACTTCACACACACACGTGCGTGGTGAGTTCTTCGTTATGCTACTCACCATGAGCGCTTTTGTTGATGGTGGGTAAGAATAAACGGCGACGGTGGCGATGACGATGACGCCGACAACAAGCAGCGCTGCTGACGTTGGCAGCATCTATGCCGTGGCACATTTTCTTGTCAATTTGTCAACACACACACGCACACACATACAGTAAAAGTAGCGGTAGCATTGACGACAACGGCGGCGATGACAGTGACATCGTCGTCCTGCTCGCATGTCTTTACTTTGCTTTGCTTTATGTTTTGTCATGTTGTTGTTGCATTTGTTTTTGTAGTTGTTGTTTTGCTCGAGTTGATTGTCAGTTTGCTGCCCTGGTTGGTTGGTTGCCTGCCTGCCTGCCTGCTTCATTCACTTGATTTGTATTCTATGCTATTGACTTCACTTCGTTGCATGTATGTGTGTGTGTGTGTATGTGTGTGTGTGTATGCGCATGTGACAAAATGGTGAATTTTACATGGCGTGTCCGTTATCTCTAATAAAATGGCAGCCAGCACATGACAAATATTTGCCGAATTGTCACATCAACAACAGCACAGCAACAACAACAACGAGTACAACCCTGTCTTTAGTTTAGATACAACTGCGGATTTTTGCACCCTTAGCACATGAGTGTCGTGTCATCTTCTACTTTTGATGATTGCTTGCATGATTTTATTTTGTTTTTAGCTTCTATTTTCTTTTGCTAATTTAGCTCACTGCTTTAATGATATATCACTAGTTTCTAGTTCTAGTTGTTGTTGTTGTTGTTGTTGTTAGGTTGGCGTGGGTACCATTGGCATCCAACGTTGGACTGTTGACATTGTTGTTGGCGTTGATAATGTTGCCTAAGGGTGAAAATAAGGCATTCAAGCATATTGCTTAGCAAATAGATACATGTAATTAAATACATCCGGTTCTTATCTACAACGTACATGGGCATTCATCATCATGAAGTTCTTATACACACACACATATACACAGTAACAACAACTTCATTGATTATGTAATGAAATATTTATTTATGTAATGAAAACCTTACCAAGACGAGACATCTTCTTTTTTCGAGTTTGTTTCAAAGTTGTTCATTGATTTTTGCTAACCAACAATCAATTCAGGCGTTACAACACCGAAATTTTCGAAAAAATCGATCGAATAAATTATAAAGGTTTTCAAGAACACTTTAAGTCTTAGCCAGTTGCGAAATTTAGATTATAATCATAATTCCGACAGGCAGTAAAATTTTTCTTTTCGTTTTGAGCAATTATAATAATTTCTCCAAACTATTTTACAAGATATCTCAAGAACTACTAGACCGATCTCAAACAAATTTCAAAGCAAGCTATTTTTTACAATAACAATGCCCAGCGCCTCAAATAGGCGTTGTTTCGACGTTGATTGAAAGCGAAAATAAATTTTTAAAACTCAAAATTCGGGACAAATTCATATTTTTTTTGATGATTTATTATTATTTTATAAATTTTAGAATTCTTACTTTGATAAATGTGCCTATTCTAAATAAAGAATTATTTCAGTTTTTCTGACATTTGCCGATCCGCAAAAATGGATTTTCAAAATGGGGAAAAAATTATATTTTTATGCCTATTTTTTCAGCATTCGAATTTTCCGGAATATAACAAAGAAAAGTGTTATGTTTTTTTTTTTGCCTTACTTAACCTCAGTTTTAATTTATAGATTTTGAGTTCACATGTGTATGTTCATCCATCCTGCATAACAATATTGAAATAACATGTTAACAAACATTTAAATAAACATAAAAACACATTTGCTGAAGAAATCGCGTGCTCGATTCAAAGACCGTGTGCCCTTGCTGCCGGTGGCATGCCGCTTGCGTTGACCAAACGTGCGCTCAACTCTTGCAACCACTGACGGGATTCCGTAAACTTGATGAGACCGCTGCCGCCGCTGCCCATCAAGCTCGTGGGCGCTGAGAGACCAATGAGCGTGCACCACTTCCACCACTGGCGACGCAAAAACTCCGGCAAAACGGCTACGCCACCCCCACCGCCGCCACTGACACCCGCGCCGGCAGGAGCGCTGCCGCTGCCACGACTACGGCCACGGCGATCGATATTGTCGCCGTTGCCATGTTCGTTGCAGCCGCTGGCCCTGCCGCCGGGACCCCAGTCGTTGCCCCTGCCGCCAACGTTGCCCCAGCCGTTGCCACCGTTGCCCCAGCCGTTGCCGCCGTTGCCCCAGACGTTGCCGCCGTTGCCATTGCCGTTGCCCCTGCCGCCGCCGTTTACGCCAACGTTGCCCCCCATGCCATGACCACCAGCACCGCCACCAATGACTTCCTTTGGCGGCTTCTGGTCCACTTGCTTTTGGAGATCTGCATACCGTTTCTCAGGCACCTCCCAGCCGACCTGATCGCGTAGCACTGGCGTCGGTTGGCGCTGCTGCTGCTGCTGGGGTTGTGTGCCGTAGAAGGGCATCTTCCACACCTTCAAATAAGTAAACGCGCATGCCATGGGTCCTCTGACTATAGCCGCACTTGCCTCAGCAAAACGCCACATTACGCGTATAACAAAGAACAGTTACAATTAACGGTTTTCGAGAGCGTTGAAAAAATATTTTTTCCTTTTTTATTTTAATATATTACTAGACGAAAATATATTTTCTCTGTGTTAAGCCGACAGAAACTGATGAAATTTTATTGAGCTCGAACTGACGTTAAATGACAAATCCCTTCCAGTCTACTCTGTTCTAGACTGGAAATTTTACTATTTCAAACATACATATATAGATTGATT